>LUGF01057239.1:0-29065 GCA_001625245.1 Calycopis cecrops | reverse complement strand
CGCATCACTTCCTTTTCTTACACCCACTTCTAATGTCTATAAACACTGGAAAGTACTTACCGTCAGACAATTATTTGTCCTGGCTGTGGTGCTGAAGAAGCATTCACAATTAGTTTATGATCCGTATATTAATGCAACTAAGCGACAGAGCAGAAAAGGTATTGTCTGCCCTACAATCATGTGCAGTTATAGCTTTTCTCAAAAATTTTATTTTTTTATTAGTGGTACTTTGTATAACAGATTGAATAGTATTCTATCATTTTATGCTCTACCTAAAGCTAGCTGTAAAAAGAAACTGGTAGAATGGCTTATGGGACTAACCTATGATGAAACGGAAGATCTTTTCACAAAGGTTAGATAAGTATAAAACTTATGGACATAACAATATATATATAAATAATATACATAAATACAAAACTCACACACACACACACACACACACACACACACACACACACACACACACACACACACACATACTCATTTGGCCTTGATTGATATTCTGTTATTCCTTTATAAAATGGATTATGTTTATTTTTACTTTATAAAACTGTTTATGTCGACACAAAATATGTTTATATGTTATACTTACAAGGAGGTGGGGGCCTGATGACCTGTAACACAGGTAATTAATACCTAGCTCAGGCATCAGTCTCACACAAATTAAAAATGTTCTGTAGTATTATCAATTTTTCATGTAAACAATTGTGTTGAGAAATAAAGATATTATTATTATTATTATTATTATCTTTTCAATAGATTTTGCGTGAAAGATAGTAAGTAGCAATCCACGATAATGTAAGTAAGTAAATAAACATCTTATGGGAAATACATTAGTTGATTAAAGAACATTCATAATAATTTCTTCTATGGGGTGAGATCCTTTCAGGAATTTATCGAATAAAACGTGCGTAATGCGTAGACCCGAAACCGTAATCTGATTATCAGAAGTATTTGATTTCATAACTGATTGTGCACAAAATATATTTAGCGTCGCGTATAGACGCGGTTGTCAGTGTTGCATGGATCACTTTTCATGTTAGTCTTTCCTCGTTGATATCCGAAAATATAATAACCACAGGCGTTTAATAGCCACGGTACACGACAGTGCTAGATAATTGATTATAGTATATTGATAAAGTAATGTGTATAATTAATTTTATCGTGCATTGGATTCTGAAAAAAAATATAAGACAGAGAGAGAGAGAGCGTTAAAGAAAGGAAAAGAACGGCAAAGAGTGATAATTTAGGTTTAAATAAATGTTAATATGAATATTTATAACCGCGATCGTACGAGATAAAAGCTTGTATCGTTTAAAGTTATTTATTATGTTTGAGGGGAATATAATTAAAGAGTAGGATATAATGAAACAAATTATTCATGGACCATATATATTAAGATTGGAATATAACTCCTTACAGATTTGTACACATTTACAATTATAATTTAATAATGAATTTGCTTATGGTCTTACTTAATTCTAAAAATAAATCTTCAGGGAGTGGGTTAAACGTTTTGGCTTCCTAAAATTATGTCTGGGACGTTACCAAAGTATAAAAATTTAATGGAACACTACTAAATATGAATAAAGACTCTAGAACCCTAGAAGCAGTTAACTAAAGCTATTAATTAAACAAGGTTCACTCAGCTGTGATGTAGTTACTAAGACCCTCTCGAACAAGTATATTATTTCTTCATATGAGACCAATCATATTACTCCTTTTTATTGTATTGATCCAGACATCTTTCTTAACATGTTGGAATGTAGTTCATCATCACATGGACTGGTAATTCAGCTCCAAGGGTACCAGTAGGTCACAACGGTGACAATTAAATTATTATATAACCCAGGTGGATCAAGTTGGAACTTTACGATGTGTATTAATTATAAATGTAATAATAATTTGGAGAGTTTGTACTACATTACTTAAATTATATTCTGAATGAAGTTAATGAAGTTTTAATCCTGAAGGGAAAAGGAGTTATACTCTGAAAAAAGAATACAACACATGTTACAAGTTAAAAACCCACGTGGCAGTAATCTACCTTTGTATCTAGAATTGAATTTAGAATGACTTATGAAAAACAACATCAAAAGGTTGCTAATACAATAGAATCTCAACAAAGTTATACAATAATTAAGTTTTACTAAAATGAATCTAACCTATATGACATGTGACAAAAATGTGATCTTGCTAGTGTTTTAGGAATTAAATTCAATACGTACCCCTTTTATATATATGGCCACTACATATTTCTTCTTATATAATAATTATAAATAATCCCATATGGGTATTTTCTTTAATTTGCAAGATTACTCAAATTTACATCAGCGGCCATGATCAGAGCCAGGCCGAAAAGACATGTCACCGAATGACATTTCAACGCGTCTTCTTCTTTTTTTTTAAATTCAGCCAAAGGCAAAAACAACTTGTTACAAGCTAGCGTACCGTATGTTCGCCGAACTGCCCGCAGCAGTAGTTACAGTATTAATAAATTGTTTTGTCGTTTCACCTCCGCCGGGAGCTCGCGTGCCGCGGCCGATACTTCTACGTTTGTCCTTAACTAACGAGCCGGCTGAGAACAGCACACGTCGTTATGTTGTGGATTGATAAAGCCTTATTCTGCCGTCATTATTGTTTTTGTTTATGGTATAGGGGGCAAACGAGAATTCGGAGCCATTTTCATGACCACCGACGCCCATAGACATCCGCATAAGGGCTATACAGATGCGCTGTCCTCCTATCTCCTCCCACAAATCCTCAAATTTTAAACTCAATAATAACGTCAAAAGGCAATTTTATCAAGACTTTATGATTTTTGGCATAAAATATAATACCACCTGTATTTTCTGTAAAGAAGCAAGTTTTATTTTGTTAATTTACATAAGTACCGAGGTGAACGTTTATTCACATTACAGAGGTCGAAGACGATTGGGATAATAAAAAATATTTAATATCAAAACTAACACAATTTTGCGTTTTATTAGAGTAGCGAGTCCACTTCAATAATAATTATTATGTAATTATTACAATAAAAGCGAAATTTTGCATGAACATGTTATTATTTCAGGCCAAAGCTATTGTACGGACTTTGCTAAAATTTGACACAAATATTCATTACCTACCGGAGTGGATGTCTCCTGGCCGATTACGATAATGTTGATTATATATAATATCTACGTACAATCTGATAAACATAAAATCATTTAAAGCCGAAAAAATGAACTAACAGTTCGTTTGGATATACTTCACGGGTGTGAATCTGCGGGACGCAGCTGGTTTATTATAATATCGTCTTTGTTAGAGTAACTTGGACAAGACGTGACGACATCACCCTGTACAAATAACTGAATGTGCGTGTGTGTGTATGTGTGTATGTGTGTGTGGAGTGAAGGCCCGCTTAATAATTCTGTGTGTCGTTTTGTGTTATTACACCGATTAACTTAACTCCCATGGAATACCAACAGATTTTCTTACTGCGCCACTCAGTTCAAACTCAATTACCTAAATCTTCTCTTAGCTACATGTAGACACGATAGTTCATTTACAGTAACATTATACATATAATATCAGGTTTTAAGAGCTCATTATCATTGTCCCATTGCAGTATTGCCCAGAAACTGCAGCCATATCTACTGCTAATTTTCATAATTGTAAGAAATGGCGAAGTTGCAGAGAACTTAGTGTACGTTTGTGCGTATATATGGGGCCACATAATATCAGGGTAGTGATATTACCTAGTTGGTGATGTCACGACCGTTAACTGAGTTTATATATTAACTGAGAGAATCCTTTTTAGGATTCTTTTTTACACTCTTGTGCATTTTCCTGCGAAGTGTTGTAAATATTTCTATAATTATTGATGGGTGTATTTTTGTTTATTTTTTATTATTATTATTATTATTTTCGCACATGTGTTTCTTATTTTCAATATTATTTGTTTTTCATTTTTTCTATTCTTCCTTTTATAGGTACCTACCCTTTTAGATTTAGCTTATTTATGTGTTAGATTAAGTAACAATGATGGTACCTACCTAATACTTAATAAAATGTATAACAGTGTATTAATTTCCTGAATAAATACTTATTCTATTCTATTCTATTCTATATGATTGTGTATATTATACAAAGGACAGTCTCCTATGCCGGAGTGTTGCGGCTGGTCAGCGACGGAGCCGGACGAGTTCAATTTATTTAATTACAGGCGGCAGTTGGTCCGCACTTGTTTGTGCTCGAGTTCACTCCTACTGCTACTATATTATATCCACTGCTCGGGTAATGAGCTCATGAGAAAGTTGGGACGTCCAACGGCGAACACGTCACGTGAAATAAAAACATGAGCTGACTTACTTAGGACAGTGTGCTTCATGACGTAACGTGGCTCATGTGACATGTATAGATTTTTTATGTTTAGTCTTATTATTGCAAATAATAATAACACAAGGATTTGAAATTAGTTTATTAAATTACTTTATCTACACTAATGTTGTAACATTATACTTATGTTGTAATAAAAATATTTATCTTCAAAGAACATTACATTTTAAATCGTCGGTCAAGCAGTCGTCGCCTCGTCGGTCAAACAGTCGTCGGTCCAACAACGAATGGGGCAATACGCGTGAATTTAATGTTTCGCAATGTTTGATTAATTGATTAATTGCATTAGTGAAGATAAAGTAGTGTATGCAACTGCATATAACACGGGTATTAAAACACTCGTGAGGTACTATTTTGAAACTCGATATGCTCGTTTCAAAAATTCACACTCGTGTTTTAATACCCTTCTTTATATGACAGTTTCATAAACTACTATTACAATAGAGACGTTTCAGTAACCGCGGTCGCGGGTGCGGCTGCAGAAAGTTTTCAATTAATGATTATTTCTCGTAGACACAGACAGTAAAACATTTCAACTTTAATTCTTTTAACATCAAGTATACCTTTTTTAATTTTACGCACAAATCGTAAACTTTCAAAAGGAAAGTTTTTTTACAATTATCAATTTGACTTTAGTTCTCTATAATATCTGTTAACTACTGAAAGTCCTTGTAAGTACTGAAAGCAAAATTTTAATACAGCCTAAGGACTATAGGTTCTCTGAATGTTCCACGCGTCCGCGTCGCCTGAATCAGTCTTAGCATATTTACACAGGATCCACTCCGCACATTTTCATCTACCGAGGCGTGCATCCACCGCCTATTCTTTGACATGCAAATGTTTGTTATTTGTACTCCTCGTTAGATCTACTCGCAGGTGCGAGAGGCTGTGTTGGTCCCCCGTATATTGCTCTCTTACTAAGGCTAAAAAAATGATATAACGTTTGACATTTTATGTTAGTGTATTTCGATTCAAATCTACTATAGATTTGAATTGAATTGTTATAGTTATATTTGGGTAATGACTCCAGTAAGGTGTTGTAAGTTTTCTTCAGCATTGCAGTAGAATAGTACCAGCACGACCGGGGTGGTACCTCTCACTCGCACGATACTGTTGCAAAGTACTCTACCATCGCGTTTCGTGCGGCATGTGAGTGAATGTAAATGTATAGGGTTGTTTATTGAATATCGGCCAAATTTTCATATTCGGTTCAGAATGGATAATACATTCGATTTATGAAATAAAAAAAAATAAAATAAATTTATTCTCACAAAAACATTTAACTTACGGACACACGGCGCGAGTGCCGGTTACCCGGCCGTGACGGATTTCAAATATTTGGGACATAAATTTTCCCTTTAGGAAAGTATATTTTATTATTATTATTATTTTATATTATTTTAATATTATATCAAGCCTTATGTTATGTGTCCCATTGTTGGGCAAAGGCCTCCCCCCATTTTTCCATTTTTCTCTGTTCAGAGCTGCATCACGTTAATCAGGAAGGTATACGTCGAGTTCATCTCGCCATCTCCTTTTTGGTTTGCCGCGTCGCCTCTTTTAGTCTGGGTCCCATAAATGTTATTGTAACTTACATAAATCAAGTATAATCTACTAGCTTCCGCCCGCAGCTGCACCCGCGTGGATATCGGACTTCAAAAATGGAATTATTATACATATAAACCTTCCTCTTGAATCACTTTATCTATTAAAAAAACCCTATCAAAATCGTTTGCGTAATTTTAAAGAAGTAAGCGTACTGACACACAGATGGCGGAAAGCGACTTTGTTTTATACAATGTAGTGATTAAAATTGTTTTGAGCTCGCCAAAGTATGAATGCAATGTTTTTATCTGTTTTTTTTATTAAAATTAATTATTGACCTTAAAACAACTGATAATAGTAATAGTACATAAGTCTGTTAATCTAATCGTTTAATAAAAATCTGTTTAAAATAAAGATACAAAAAGTTCAGTTCTTCAGTTCAGTGCATCACGTACGTATTAAATGTATTCTGACTTACTAAACTTGCATGTAAATTTTCAGAAGTAATCGCATTATGAGAGCTAATTCTCAATATTTGTCGATGTAAAGCCTCTGCAAAACATATTGCATTTAATAAATAACTCGCGCTCGGCTGTACGTTCAGCAGGTCGGTGATATTGAGGTCGAGTGAGCTCGAGCGCACTGGGCCGCTGCTGGCAGCTACAGTACAAGCTGCGGGCACTTTGACGCATAACAATATTAAACGCATGTAAACACAGGCATTTTCAATATTATCAATTAGATTATTGTACGCTGAGCCAAATATATGAAATTTTTCTTATTAATGCTTAATGGCAGATAATTTTGATGTTCTGTAAATTTTGCGATGCAGATGGTATGTCATTCAAAGTCAGTCAGTCAGTCAAATTACAAATAAAGTTTTCGATGTTTTAAATGTAATATCATCATAATTGTTATTATTTCAATAAAATACGAGAAGGCTGAGATGGCGGGATTCCAATTGTAAAGAGAACTACCAGAGAGAAAGATCCTGGGAATAGGTACCTACTTGCTTAATATGTGGTACCGCTATGTTTAGACACAATGAATTTAAATTTAATTCATAGATACGTATGTTCATAGGTACGAAATACCATAATATAAATGTATGCAGATAAAAACGTTATATGAATGTCGTTCAAGCCGGTGTGAAAGTGTTGTAGGTGTGTCGGGAGATGACTGTAACCGACTTTGCAAAATGCATAACAACAAATTAGTTTTATCAGCCTCAGGCTATTTGATAAATACCGATATTTCATGAGTTTTGTGCAATTTTTCTTATATGTCATGAGAGTGGGTTATTATTTATCTAGTCTATGGCTTCATAGTAAACTAACTGCTATATCATCCTTTAAATAATGAATAATAACCTAATAAAAATGAAACTGGATACATTCAATACTTTTGTCTTAAATAAAGGTAAAAGATTAGGTTATGACGTTAGCCATTCTGGCTCGACTGAGAGCAGCCAGGTCTGGAAAAACCTGGATGGTATCTCTCTCGTAGGAACGATACAGGAATGATGTTGCGTATCAATATTTATTTCCATATTATCAACATTTGCAAAAATATTCGAATCATTAATTTGCCCCCAATTTCAAAAACATCTTATGTTATACATTAATGATTGTCAACATGGCTTTGTGCCTGCACGATCAACTGCCACTAACCTAGTAACATTTACAGAATATTTGACGGAAGCCATTGACACGGGTAGACAATGTGATGTCATATACACCGATCTTATAAAAGCATTTGATAAAGTTTCTCATTTAGCATTAGTACAATAATTGTCTACCTATGGACTAACAGGCTCCCTATTAAAATTTGTAAAATCGTATTTAAAAAACCGTCAATTTTATGTTGTAATGAATGGCTTTCGATCAAAGACTTACACCGCCATATCCGGGGTCCCGCAGGGATCGCATTTAGGGCCAATTTTGTTTAATTTTTATACATATAAATGATATAACTGATTGTTTACGTTCTAAAGCTTTTATGTATGCAGATGACTTAAAAATAGCAAGAATTATAAATTCTTATGATGATACCCAGATATTGCAGGAGGACCTATTAAAATTAAATACATGGTGCCATAAGAACCTCATGAAATTAAACATCAATAAATGTTACAGCGTTACCTATTCCCGAAAGCATAATCCAATTCATCACAATTATCATATCGAGAATGACCTAATACAAAAGGTTGATGAAATTAAAGATCTAGGAGTTATTTTTGATAGTAAATTAACATTTCTTCCTCATATCGAGCAAACCGTAAAGAAAGCGTCTAAGATGTTGGGCTTCGTTTTCAGATACACTAAAGAGTTCCATAATCCTAAAACTAAAATCTTATTGTATAACAGTTTTGTGAGAAGTATTATGGAGTACTGTATTCAGGTATGGAGACCGCACTACGCAACGCATACCCTACGACTGGAGAGAGTACAGAAACGGTTCCTATGGCACTTAGCTTACTCTGCGGGCAAAACGAAGGAACTCATATTTTATACAGATAGGCTAGAGTACTTCTCTCGCTATACTAAATCTGGCTTACATTCTTTTGCCACACGCTCACAAGTTATTGATGCTCTCTTCATATTTAAGGTTATTAGATTAAAAATTGTGTGTCCTCAAATAAGTGAAAAATTAAGCTTGCGAGTCCCAGTTCGTTATCCAAGAACACCAATAACGCCCCTATTCTGCGAACCGAAAAGAACCGTTCTAGGTGCTAATTCTCCATTAGCTAGAATGATAAAAATTATTTATTAACACATGCAGCAAAGCCATTGACTTGCACTTCGACTCGCCTGACTGTTTTCGAAAAAAATAACAAATTATCTGAAAGTTTGCAAGTCACATTATTCTCTTTTTTAAATTTTTAAATTTATGTTCATTTTTATTATTATTGTTTGACTTATGATTTATTGACATTTATTTTTTATCTTAATTTATTTGAATTTAAAATCTCACCAATTAATATTATTTTGTTGACCAACTGTGTATGTTTGTATTCTGTTTGCTTTATTATTGTTTGACTATCATTGACATTTATTTTTTAAATTGGTTACTATTGAATTTATTGATTTTTTTTTGATCTGTCTGATGTATTGTTATTTCATATTTCACTTTGTTTGACATTTATTTTTTGACTTGCACTTACATTTAAACACACAACTATTTGATTTAAAATGTCACTAAAGATTTTTTGACCAACGGTGTATAGGTACCTAATTATGTATGTCTTATTATTATTGTACTTTCATTGACATTTATTTTTTATCTTTAACTATTTAAATTATTATCTCACTAATTAACTTTAAGACTATTTTGACCAATTTATTATATTTTGTATTATGTTTGGCTATTTTAATTATAAATATGCACGCTGAGTTTGTCTATAAGTAATTGTTATGCGATTTACTTGTATAAGGTTGTATGTATTTTATATTTGATGTATGACGTGTAATCAATTGTTGACGAACCTAATAAAATTATATAAAAAAAATAATAAAATAAATCAAGTGATTGGAGAGAGTGAGAAACAATTGAAGAGATGCTGGGTACATAAACGGAATTATACTTGTCGTTCAAATAAAACTGACGTGTACGTAGGTCACACTATAAGTTTTGCGTAACTTAAAAAAACAACATGTCATAACCAAAATTTTATATTTATTGCTTTTCAAGATATAGCTTTACATTTTAAACATTTTTCCTGCGATCGAACTATTTTTTAAAACAGGAGGACCGCAGATCTGAAGGCATGTTTTCTACGTGTTGATTAAACGCTATCACTGCGTCTTCGGAGTTGGTAAAAGTGAAACCTCTCATCAAATCTTTGATTTTGAAGAAAATACAGAAATCACAAGGTGCTAGGTCGGGGCTATGCGCAGGATGGGTTGTACTTTTTCGGAGAATAAAAATGCGAACTTTTTCTAACACCCTGGTTAAACAAATGGTAGAACAGACTCGGCATTAACACTCTTTTGATCTTCAAGTAGAATTGTACAAATGAGACCCGTAGCTGAAAAAAAAATCACGATCATTTTTTTTACCAACGTTTCTCGCCTGCCTTTCTTTTGTTGGCCTGTTCTCATTTTCATAAGATTGCTGTTTTTTTCGGGTTCAAAACAATAAATCCACGTTTCGTCTCCTGTGATAATGTCATAAACTGCATTAGAATGTCCGTGGTCGTACTTCAGTAGCATCTGTAAGCACCATTCCACGTGAGCCCGCTTCTGCTCCGCTGTCAGTTCATGAGATATCCAACGACAACAGTTTCCTAACTTTCAATTCTTTTTGTAAAATTTTCTGAATTTGGGTCATACCAATCCCCAATAGTTCTAGAATTGTCTCATAGGTAATCAGCGGGTTTTCTTCAATTAGCCGCTTAACAGTAGCTACGTTATTTTCGTTGACGGCAGTTGAGGCCGCCCTTCACGAAATTCGTTGTGTAAAAAAACGGCACCTCTCTCAAATTAAGCAAATCATCGTCTCACGGTGCTCAAACAAGGTGGTTATCTCCCAAAAGCATTTTGAAGACGAGCGGCACAGTCTTGCGGAGAGAGAGAACTTTTAAAATCATAAAAAATCATCGCTCTTTTCGACAGAGTTCCATTTTCGTTGCATACGTAGAACTTTGATTTTGATGATTTGATGAAAACAATGGACAAATGATTTCCCGCCAACTGTTTTTTTTTTATTATTAAGAAGGTTGCAATGTTTAAAAATATATAACATTTGAAATTGAAATAGTTCCGATTAGCTAGAAGTTCAAAACTTTTAATGTGCCCCATGTATTTTACACGTTTTGCGATCAATTGAGTTGAAGTAAAAACAAATGGTACGGTACACTTTGATAGATAACGGTTACAGCTACACTCATACACTCATATAACACTTTAAGGTTTACCGTCACAACTATTAGTCTCACCCCGCAGCTGTCTGTTGTGAGAAAGTTATTAAAGTTTGTGTTTTGAGGCGGCGGGAGATGTATTTTGTTTCGGCAACTCGAAGCAGTGAGTGCGGTAGAGTTGCGGCAGGCAATAGCCGCGTCAATATCGACAAGATTATGTTCGGCCTCGCTGTCTGTTCCGCGCCGCTGCATCTCTGGCAGATATAAACCCACACCCACCAACGACGAGGACAAACACATGTCTATTAGAATAGAACATCATTATTCCAGAAGCAAAACTTTTATTTAGCAAAACACAAAACATATTTGAATGATACGACAAATATACAAAGATAATCAAAATACACAGTTTATGCAACTCAGACAGTATTAGATGTTACGTCGACGCACAGTGATAATTGTAGATTCACTTTCCTAATTTAAACACTCTAACACATGCAAAATTTGTATTATTTTTTATACTTATGTCATCTTTTTTATTCGGTGTAAGTAGTTCAATGTGATGAAATTGTGATTGTTCTTTCTAATAATTACTGTTTGTGAATATGAGAATGGTAGATGTTGGATCAGCATATTTTTAACATCAGCTAATTTAGTTCCTTAAATAATAATGGGTACAAACATTAAAATAGTATTTTCTTTAAAAGTACGTACAGTTACCTACTTATGTACTACAGTCTACACTCCGTGTTTGTCATATTAGTGACGTCACCGCGCCAACAGCCCGTGAACGTCCCGGCAGCTCGAGGCTCTCGCGGCGCTCACTGACCGGAGCGCATCAACACTCGGAAACACTTGTAGCCTGCGAATTAAGATTTTACCGCGGTATTTTTATGGTCTCAGGTATTACTGTCGTTAACTTACGTGTCACTATGGGTAAGCATGCATGAGCTATGAAATAAATGAGCATTATCTACATCGTTGGGATTCGTATACGGATCGGTATTTCCAACAGACAGCCAAAGATGGAAACTCATTAATTTAATCTTTCTAGTTGAATTTTCACTAATAATTAAATATGTATTTTATTTTTTAAATTCAGTACGCCTGTTACAAAATATTTACAACTGTATTACTGCAGTAATTGTTTCATTGAACTATCTGGTTTTTCCTTATTGCATGTCTGGTTTTTTTAAATTTGTCGTTGATTACTCGAGCTCGAATGCGATCACCGCATTCGAGCTCGTCGCATGTAAGAAATGCTCACCGCGCCCTTGAATTGCACCGCACCGAGAATTCGTAAAATACATTCGTGACTCCGACTTACCTTTCACTCATCCTTCGTATAAGATATGGCGGATCATCTCCAACAAAGAGAAAGTATTTCCTTTCCGCAAAACCTTTTTCTTCCATAGCTGCTTATTTTTATCCAATAAAGGATTTGAGCACACCTCCGAAAAAGCCTCTTCGAATATTAAAATGTTTCGTTTTAGAATTTAGTGCTATATTTATGCTAAGTATAGCGCTCTAGATGTATGTTCGTTTGTGAGCGGATATTATCAGATGAAAATGATGATGATAATGAAAAAATATCAACATCACTGTAAACAGCACTGTAAAACTTGGTGTCAGTAGTCATAGATGGTCATTAAATAAGAATTTCTGTTTTCGTGTGGAAGGAGGATGTTCATATGCGTCTGTTGTTATATGATAACAAATACTCAAACTGTTATTTTGTAAGTAAAAAGAAAACAATATTTATATAATATTTATTATAATGAAAAACATTATAATTGGTGACTTTTTGTTCTCAGTAAATTATTAATCATAACAGCTGATTTGACATATCAAGACGCTGCGTAAACAGCGGCAGTTCGGATGTACTTGACGTGACCGCTCTGATCCGCACTTCTGACTTACGTGCTATTTGTATTGGGCAACTACTGATACAACACCAATACATTTGTTCAAGAATAGTCGCACATCTTCTGTCTTCAGATGCTCCATGCACCATGATTTACTTCTTGGTGCTGTCAGAAAAGTGTGTTCTTAAAACAAACATTGATGAATACCGCGCCGGTGTTTAGACAATACAACTTAAATATATTTCACGTAGAGTTACACTAAAAATAAATGTTTTTTGTTTGTTTATGAATTGTATGTAATAATCATTAAATTAAAATGAGGGATGATTATAGGTTAAAGTATTTCGTATTTGACGACAGATAAATGAGAAAAGCGATAACTCAAAGCGCTCAGTTGCAGTTGTACTGTCGCGTCTCTGTGTAGAGGAATTCTTTTTCACTCAGATGTACTTTATACAATTTGCGGCAATTTGCCAAAATGCAACGACACCCTCCTCGCTCCACCCCCCGTGAATATTCATAGTGGAGGCCAAGAGGATGCGATGATAAATGATGAAAGAAGAACGAATGCAAACTACCTTCAGGGATGTCACACGTGTGAACGAAATAAGCAAATAGTTGTAATAGCAAATATAATTATAAAAGTGTAAGTAACCATACATTTCGGATTTACAGGCAAACCCGAAAGAACAAGAAAGTACCTATAGCTTGACATGTAAACTGATGGCTATAGCATCAAGCAGTAGGTATAGGTCTATATATAAATTCTTTTTTTGCTAGCCGTGTTATTTAAAAAACATCTAAAATCACGAACTTTTTCTGTTTATTCTTCCGATGTAATACCACTTGGCCCTGGCCTGAATACTGTAGCAAAGGATCGGCCATCTTAGCGTATAATCAATGTGTACGAAATGTGACGACGATACGATTGAGCCGTTAAATACGATAGAGATAGTTAAAAGTATAGTTAGAATATTTAGCTAAGTTCCAGTTCCGTGCAGTCTGTAGATGGTTACCAAACTGGTTGGACGGAGTTTCCTTATATCAAATTTTACACTTTTTTTTGTTGAAAGGAGTGAAACACATTTATGTAACACTGTTTAAATTACTGTACAGCAGTAAAATATTTCTGTTTACTTTTTCGTTTCTATATGCTATATAAAAATACTTACGGGCCGGCGACAGCCCTAAACACACCTTAAATGAGAATTTCATATAGCGCGAGCGAGGCGCGACAGGAGACCGACGTAACTCCGCGCGCGAATCTCCTTGTTGTCTTTATTGTATTGTGCTCCTCTCTCTCCCAGAGCGGGGTGTTCCTACACCTTCTACAATAAGGTCACGTGATACATGATTTAAACATCATTAATTCAGTGCGATACGAACATGTTTATTTACTGTTACGCTTGTACTTGCAAATATTAGTGTGCTATATATATACGTATATTAAAACAGTAAAATTTTAGTATCTGTACATTGAATATATTTACGAAAAACTAATTGGGGGCGATTTCAAAATAGTAACCGAACACTTTCCTATGATTTTTAAGTTTTTTGTTTGTCTGTTTGTCCGTTTGATCGGGCTAATCTCCGAAACTACTAGACGGATTTTCATGAAACTTTACATTAATATAGCTTTCATATCAGAATAACATAATAAGTTAAAATTTTTAATAATTTTTGAAGTCCGAAATCCACGCGGGCGAAGCCGAGGGGGAAGCTAGTATAAAATATATCTAACAAAAAAAAATAATGTAACTAAAATAAGTAAAAAGATATATAAATTTAAACGAAAAGACGAAACTAACCACGCTGATAAAATCATAATTCCCACTCGTACATCAATAAGCGACCAATAAGCAATAAATTACTATGGACTGGACTCCGAGGAGTCTCCGACGCTCGCTACAAAAGAAAGAGATTGTGATGAATTAGCGCAACTCTCAGTTGACCGGCAACCGGCGCTTGTCTCATATTACGATGGATGAGCCTCGAGCCAATACTCGCTGCAGTTCATACTTTCACTATAATATTTTGTATGTGTTTCTTTTGTATCAATTATATCAGTGTTTTTTAATTATAATGTTACGAAAAAAAAAATATACGATAATAAGTTTGTTTAAAAATATTATTTTAGTACCTATTCTACACGAGCATCTAGATATTTTTTTTGAAAAGTGAGAGAGGAAATGATATTTTCTGCAAATATTATGTAGTACTGTTATGTAGTATAATAAGAATGTACTAATCTGGTATGCTTTTAAAGGAATTTTCCATTTAGAAAAGGTAAATTTGTATGACGCATTGAAATACAAATTAATGTTCGTCAGACGCTCAGAAAAACACCTGTCTTCATTTTATTGACATGTAACATTGCAATCATTGAGACTTTGTTTGTTGTGATAAAAGTTTAAGGATTCGATATAAGAAAAGAGTCGACATGAAAGGCCGCGGTCGTTTGAAGTTACACCTTCGTGTCACGACGGTGCGTTATTTATACCTTCGTCAAGCGCCGCGGACCGGCGAATTGATATAATAAATCCTGTTTTGACAAACGCGATATCTATTACTGACCCTACGATTTAAGATATACGCAGAGGGCTGCGAGTAAAGGTGTTCGCACATTGTACCCACCAACTCGACGCCGCGCCGACTCCACTCCAACTCAACTTGAGGTATGACATTCAAATGTAAACTTTATGTTGTGTTTCTTAAGAGTGAATTAGTTAACTTTGTAAGTGCGCGTCGTTCACTTTGAACATACCTAAAGTATTAATAATCACAACTTAGAACTGAAAATTAGCCATTATAAAAATCTCGAAATAAAAATTAATAAGTACGAAGTTTTTGAGAAACAAACGACAGACAAACAGTGAGATGCCGTTAAAATGATTAACAAAGGTATTACAAACCTACTAAATATAAAGACATATAAAAAATAAAATATAACACACAATATAAAATTATTCGCTCTATTACAACTAAGACACTCGTCCTCCTGTATATATGTATAGAATTCTCATTCTTGTAGACATTTAGTTTAAGCTTAAGAATTTATATAAGCTCACGTCCCTCAAAGCTCCCAGTTGGCCTTTAATACTCACAGCAATGCGCTCGCCATTAAAATCTCTGTAGTTTCTTATCTCGCAGCCTCAGACGAGACCTAATCTCCACTTAGTGCAGAAAACGCGTTAATACTTCATGGTTTAACATTTACAAATACTTAGCCTATAATATTATAATTCTAGTTCGACCCTTGTTTTTGTTATTTAAGAGTTAAGGCATGTTTTTTATTTGTAGCACTCTAGCGCGAGGAAACGCATTAACGGGCTTTGCTGGATGTAGACGGAGCCTGAGAGTCCCTCAACAATACCTACGTATCAGGAGGTGAGGGGCGGGAACTCCTGCTCCTGATGGCCTGTCTTTCACCCGTCATCACAACTTATGTATAACTTTGCGGTGAATCAAAATGATTATATCATATTATTATATCAAGACCATTATGTGTCCCATTGTTGGAAAAAATAATAAAAATAAACTTTGCTTATTTAATATTTAATTACACTCGAAACTTGGTCACAAGTTTGAGCTTCGCTCTTCGCAATAGAAGCAATAACTACCGTCGTGTCGTTAAAATAAGACCGCCCCCAATCATAATTAGAAGATAGTCGTTCTTTAGAGCAAAATGTATCTTCAAGTTAGGTCCTTTCTTATAAAATTGGACATTTTAATTTAAAATTTAAACAAAAATATATTTTTTTTCCTGTTCTACCTAAAATCTCAATGTATTCAATTTTGTCGTTATGATGGAAGTTTGTTCATCACTTTACTCTAGAATTCTGAGTCTGATGAGATTATCCTTTTACCCACTCAATACATTCTTTATCTCGTGAGCGCGATAAAGTTTTATTCAACTTTTATACCACTTCGTTTCCATCCCGCTTACTGTAGGTACATAGTATACGCTTTATGGTATCAATTAACATAATATTATATTATCTATTACATATTCAGATTACCGACATTTATTGACAGTTGTGTGTCTGAATAATGAGTCAGTATAACACAAACTTGGCGAGAGAACATAATATGATGTACTTGCTCGCTTATTAATGTTCCCCCTGTTGTTTAAGCGTTTACAGTTGTGGCGCTGCCGGATATTACACAGCGCCGCTCCGCCTGCAAGCCTCGCCGAGCGACTCACCCCGGGACAGGCTAAATGTTTGTGCCGCATTATACCAAGTATTAGCCATTAAAAAATTCCAGCGACGGACTAAATATTCTATATAATATTATTGGTGGGGTACGTGATAATATTGTGTACACTGTGTACAGACTATATTCAAAATACAGTACAAATCATTAAAAGTATTTTATCTACACTAATGTTGTAACATTCTACTTATTTTTTCAATACTTGACTTATAATAACTACTGTTATAGCTCAGACAACAAAAAACTCAATTTAAGGAATTTGACATGATGTTATAATATTATACAAATCGATACCGTAAAATCTCATTATAACACTGTGTGAGAGCGAAAGAGAGAGAGAGAGTGGTGAGAGAGCCTTATTTCAAAATCCTAACAGCGCGCGTTCGCTCCTGATTGGCCCTGCGCGCGCTGCAGCTGCGCTCTCATTGGTTCAATGCCAGCTTGCAAAGGATTTGCGAGAAACAGACAAAGCCCTACAAAAAAATGAAAACAAAAATGAACGCCACAGACAACGAATAATCTACTGTTTAGTAGAAATTTAAAAGTAAAGTCATGTGATTTTTTCACATTATATTTCAACATTGCTAGTATTTTATTAACATTGAATTATAAAAAGTATATATTTACGCGCCGCAATTTTTGCAATCAAATTAAAGTATATAATAAAAATATTTATCTTCGAAGAACATTACATTTTAAATCGTCGGTCAAGCAGTCGTCGCCTCGTCGGTCGGTCAAACAGTCGTCGGTCCAACAACGAATGGGGCAATACGCGTGAATTTAATGTTTCGCAATGTTTGATTAATTGATTAATTGCATTAGTGAAGATAAAGTAGTGTATGCAACTGCATTATAACACGGGTATTAAAACACTCGTGAGGTACTATTTTGAAACTCGCGTTCGCTCATTTCAAAAATTCACACTCGTGTTTTAAAACCTCCGGTACCGAACACGTGTTCACGGCCTTTTTTTGAAGCGTCTTAATACGCTCGCGGTACCCGAAAAGTTAATACCCTTCTTTATATGACAGTTGCATAAACTACTATTACAGGCTGTTTCAAAGCATTCAATGTAAGCAAAATTTTATTCAATCCAATTGCAAGAAACGATTTAAGTCACGGGAAATAAAATAATAAGAAGAGTAAAATCTCGTGAAACAGAGATCGAGCAATCGAGCGGAACATAAAAGTTGCCTGCTTCCCTTACGTTCCTTGCACATTTTTTTCAGAGTTCTTGGTTGTTTTTAAAAAGTAAACTCTTGTCAGGTATCGCAGCTGACTCTGACAGCTTCTTTTCTTTTATTAACTTTACTATAAAATGTTCTTTCGTCAAGTCTGATTTAAAACATATATTGTCCTCCATTTACTAGAAAATTACATAACAAACGGCTTGTTATGCCTCAATGAATGGACGTAGCTGACCACGCACTGGACATTCACTATAAATCTACTGGCATGTAATTGTTGATCGTTACACTCGTCACATGCATGTATGCACGAGTGGCACAATAAGTTGAGTTCAGTGACCAAGAGTGGAATTGACTGGAACTAATTTAAACGGAAAAACGCGCGCGGAATTCCGCCAATTGATTTCAGCCGCGCGTCGGACTGCGTGTGGCGGAAATCTCGAGCCCCATTCACGTTTGATTGACACATAAATTTCAATACCACTCGACATCATTATTTTAATAATTATAGAATTCATATTTAGTTGTCTGCAATAACGTAAACCTAAAAAAACTACAAGACTTGTAAGTAATTAATGAATGATGATTGATGAATCTAGCGGCCACATCTTTAAAATACAACGCCTCTGTAGAACCTCTACGGTCCATGGAGAGAAGAGGAGGGAGGGCAATGCATCTGTAAAAACTGAAAACAGAAAACAAAACATGTATAGGAAAGTAAATCGATATTAAATAAATTAATTAATTCTCAGAATTCTTTTCATTAACTACATGTGTAATTTGTATATTTATAGATTTTGCTAGATAAATGATTTATTTATTTGAATATTCAAATATTTAATAAGGCGATACAACTTTACTTGTAATCTGCACAAATGTAGACGATAATAAGCTCGATCTAACGAATAACATTTTCTGCCTAAATCAAAACCTCTTTAACTTAACAACGACATTTACTAGCTATTATTTCCACACAATGAGCCAGTCGTTCCGCAGTTGAACATGAGCTGCCGGCTTGGGGAGGCTAACCTTTCGGTTACCGCGGACGTTCATTGACGCTTCAAAAACACGCAGCGAACACGTGGTCGGTACCGGGAGATTTAAAGGCGTTATCATGCGAGCAATGAATTTGCCCTAATTGGCTACTAGCAGCTAATATTATGTATATAATATCTCTCCGGACGTGTCGACACAGTTGCACGTAAAGTTGAATGCCACTACTTCTTACAATATTGAATAGTTTAATAAATGATTTGTTATGATATAATTGAAATAAAATAATATACGTCCTATAAAATCAGAAGTATGTAGCGATGTAAGCGGCGGGGTACGGAGGCGCAGCACTAGACAGAGCCTGCCCGATACCCGCTGTTCGGTAGTGACGTACCACAGAACAAATTTATCTATCGATTGTTGTTTATATTAATGAACATATTATTATGCGGCATAAAATACTAGTTCCGTAACTCCGCATTGTGAAATTTATTAGTTATAATATAATAAGAAAATGCGTTTGCATTTAGCGGTTACGTAATTATTCTATTAATGCAATTGGACAATGCACATGGTACTTCCTGTAAAATTTCAAGTGTACTTAGAAATAGGATAGAAATTATAATGTACTATTTTCACCTTATTATTAAAAAGAAAATCGATATTTTGTGCTGGAACATTGTTGCGGGAGAGAGTTGTAAAATTGCAATCTCCAGCGCCGCGCCGGCGAGCTTAAACACCCATACCTTTGTTCCCTGACCACCTCGAGTTCTTCTTGCTGCTCCTCACTTTTTCTTTTTTTAAATATTAGCTATGAATTTTCATGTTGAAATTACTATGTGTGTTGGGTTTTATTTCCCAACACTGCGATTCCTTCAGCGCATGTTCCTCATACGAATAAAACTCCGTTTTAATAGTGGACTGTTTATATTTGATGTGATGATGTACAATGAAAGCCAACAGAGAAGATGTGATGCGTCGAAAATGGCGGCAAGTGAAAAAAGGTGAAGCGAAAAGGACGCCAACTCCGGACGCCCCCTCCAGTCGAAAAGTCTATGGTCTGCGTTCCATCGACAATGTTCGGAACGGTCGCGGTGTGTAGCCACGTCGACGGCAGCGCCCCCATTCTTCCGAACAATGTGGGAAAAACGTAAAAACAGCGAGCGAGTACGATATAAGCGGTCAATGATAACCCCATTGCTTACTTCATTTTTGAGAGATCGCTCTCCAATTGTACCCGGAGCATAAATTTCGTATATTGTACGATGAGTTACTCGAGGTTTAATAAGCGAATGACACGTGGTTTTCTGCCACGTTACTGGGAAAAAATTTGTGTAATGCCCTAAGTCGTTTTAATGAAACTTTTATAAACATACAAATTCAAATATTGTATATTTTTAGAAGAAACAAAACCATTAAAACCTTATACCTCAAACTGAACTAGCACGACTCTCACTCCACATAAAACGTAACAGAAACTTTTATATCCGAGAGCATTTCAAGTGCCTTATAATCGTCCGGCGCCGTGACACACACGGACTTCTGGTCCCCAGACGAGACGCCCAGTTACGAGTCCCGCTCTTCGGTGTTTTATTTATAGGGCTTGTTGCTGAACGACGGGCGCAATCTCTTGACATTACCCGTATTATAGTACAAAAGAGTAGTGCTTCTCGTTGGAGTAAACTTGCTTGAATTTAACAAAATATATCTTTAGGACTTAAACAATAAATAAATAACTAAATGATTGAATAAAATAAAAAAAAATAACTATTACTTGTAAGGCTAAATAATTGCTAAATGTAATTCTTGATAAAATTGAAGCAAAAATACGTAGCGTGAATTTTAATGACTTTAAGAAATATATCAATAGTAAAAAGGAAATAATTAATTGAGAAATCAGAACAGGGAGAGGTTTATTCAAAATGAAAATGCGAAATGTTAAATGGGACTATTATTTACTTTACAAAAAATGAGAACACAGACTAAATTATGCGTTTGTTTGTGAATGTGAATGAGAAGAGAAGAACAAATATTGAAAAATTAATTTATTAAAACGAAATTAAATTAAAAAAAAAATACTTTACGAACGAGAACAATATAAAATATTACATTCGAAGATGGCTTTTTAGTAACATTAACTCCTCCCAAAGCTTTACTAAAGGTCCTGTTTCATAATAAGGACCTATTTTATTGTATATGTGTAGATATAATAAAAAGTACCAGCTCTCGTACTACAAATGTAATAACACCATTGCAATATGAATGTAGAGCGACTCGAGAGGGTCACCCGGTCTACAGGCGCAGTCGCGCTCAGCTCGTGTTAAGTAATTTGTTCTCATTACCATAAACAACACGAATGTGATACGATTATTACTTTTATACTATATACTATATTATACTACTTTTTATATTTTTATTTAAGTTCTGCTGAAGTTTTGTAGTTCGTAAATTCGATAGTGTGTTTGTTATTTACCTAGTTAACATTTATAGTCACCGCACACCTCGAGCCGTTCAGTATTCTTTGTATGGAACTCAATACTGCAACGCACACTAATGGGAACCGTAACGTAATCGCCTCACCTCGAAAAGCGTAGGCGACACGGTCCCGATCTCTTTCCGAGTTGATCATTAAACTACTCGTACCATAACTAAGTAACATGTTCGTCATTGGCGGTTCTATTGCGATTATTCACCAATCACCGGTATGGCAAGATCATTTATCATTACATTATCTGGGCCTCCGCTATAAATATGCACGGTGCGGAAGGGGGTGGGGGCAGTTTGGCAAATTGCCAAAAAGAACAAAATAAAAGAATTAATTTGCAGCCTTGCAGACACTCGGCGTGAAAATTGCAGTCTCAGTTTACCGTATTGATTTTTTGTCATCTTGTATTGAAAAGTTTAAACTCTAAAGATGACATCTTTTATGGAAAAATTTAAACTTTTCTAAATAGATTGACAAAAATCATTCAAGGTTCAAGCGTTCAATGATTTTTGCCTGTCTTTTGAAACGTGCTAGTTTTATTTACTTTTACATACGATGATAACATGTAGCATAATTTAAGAGCAAATAGATAATACCTATAAAAATTAAAAATAAAAATTGAGAAATCACAATAGTTCTGAATATCAATAACTATCATTTTCTGTTTATTAGTGGAACCATACTTGTAACGCGTTTTACAGGAACTACACGTTCTAAATTAGGAACTGGTGCATGTTTCATCTCTGTACATTGTTTAAAATTTTGACACTTTTCAATGTGTCCCCTGTCCGAAATTAAAGTAAATAACTCGTTATATCAACTAGGATTGTAAATCAAAATTGTCATATAATTACAGTCCTAGTCAAGCGCCGGATCGAAGTTCTCGTTCCCCCCTGGAGGCTGGAACACTGCAGTTATTTCGACCTGCTATCGACGCTCATTACGTTTTCAATTCGATAAAATTTGCATAAACTGTTTGAGCGCTATTCAACGCCGTTTCATCTACAAATTCAATCAATTACAGAAAATGGACTGACGGGTGATAAGGGTCAGCGCAGACTAACGTAGTGTGGCAATAATACCATAATATTTCATTACTACATATTGTTGTATTAAATATAATATGCTATTAATATACGCCATTATAATATTAAAATAATAATAGTAATATTCACGGATCTCTCGGATAATGGGATAAATTAAAAATGGGACAACTTCTGTTTTGTTTCTGTTTTAGACAGCGGACAAAGAGCCAATGATTGAGGAATAGCGCGAGTAGTTCAGATACGCGAGGACTAATCAATTGATGGTGATTTCGCCGAGTTGCTATTTGCACAGGTCCTTACGGAATCTACTTTTTTTCGTCAATTTCACTCAATTTATACTTAAAGTAAATGAGTCTCAAATTTAAATCATAATAATCATGGTTTAAATTATTTTTGATATTAAGTATACGGAGTACATATTTATTCTTTGTGATATTTCGGGGGCAAACGAGCAGTCGGAGCCACTGTATGACTACCGACGCCCATAAACATCTATCCATAAAAATAAACAGAAGCGTTGCCCTCCTTTCTCCTTTCAACTCCATAGGCCACCGGCTACCTAGACACCGCACGAAACGCGACAGCACATGAACTATCACTCATTACGCGCCGGTCTCGTGTAAGCGAGAAGTACCTCCCCGGTCGTGCCGGCTCAATTCGGCTGCATGTAATCATGCAGTGTGGCACTATCTCTTACTAACATACCAAAACGATTTTGTTTTGTTAACTTTACTTATTTTACTACTTAATTTTAACGCCTCCAAGTTTGCAGATCGATAAACACGATCAGCAGATCGTGTTTATCTGTAATATAAAATAAGTGAGCACAACAAGTGAGAAAGGAAGTCATAGTCGTACAGACAGACTCGTGGATCTGGTAATTAAATTAGTTTCCAAATAAATGTAAATCTAATCAATCAGTTTAAAACCACTTATCTTTGTCTTGTCAGTATGTGGCCGCCGCGCCTTTGTGTTTCGGTAAACAGGCTCCTCGTTTATCAACACTTTTGGCGATAGGTATATCGGTCGAGAGATATATCGGGAATTATACAATATTATATCAATCGATATATTCGCTATAAGTAATATCGATTTATATTATAATAACTTAGTAACTTCTGAAATGGCAATTGTGATTGATTATATAAATAAATAATAAATTTACCTACACATAATTTAGAAAAATGAACTCCAGAAAGATGAGCTCTGTTGTTGTATGTGCAATAGGAGTACCTTTATCGAGCTACGTAAGTTCTACCAAAATAAATGTTAATACTTCTCAATATACTGCAAACGAACTTAAATACAAATCATAACATAACACTGTCATACGTTGTATCGAACCTGTCACATGAACAAACAAAAAACAAATCAAACACGACACAACTGCGCGTGGTGTAACATCATTTAACAATATCACAGTGTTTAACTTATAAATTATAATGATATTGACATCACATTAAATTCGCCAAATTAGAAAATATTTTAAGTACCGTGTCACACGCGTGATCAGGACAATTGTAACACCAAGTACGTTGAAGCAAGCAGCAAGCCGTACAGGCAGGGAACGTAGAATCTACACAAATACGTAGATGATACATAAATATGTAAACATGACGTCATATAACAAAACGTCTCCCTCCTTCTGACGCAGTCAGGCAAAAATAAAGGAAACTCTTCTCACTTATCTACTGAGAGACGCGAGAGATGCGCCAGTCATGAAACAGCTCAAGCGTTAAGTATTGAGATAAATTACTATATCTTTGTAACATTATTCGTAACGAGTGACTTTGCACAAATTGTGATAATTTGTCTCTATCATTACAAAGCTGTAAAAAACGTGGGGTACGTGACGATCCCCGCCGCATGATTGACTGACTTACGAGTGAGTCGTGTAGCTCTGTGTGGGGCCAGCGTGTTATGTATGATATATATAGATATTATAAGAATATAAAAAAAACAATTAGTACCTTTATTAATTATTTCCTGGGATAACTTTATAATTAGGATAGTCAATCTTAGAGAATAACTAACTCAGCAAGGTGATGGTAACATAGTTGATAATGCAGACACAAACAAGCTCCACATTTCCTCATCCTCGTTTCAAATTCGTATTAATGAGCCTTAATCATTTATTTATAAGGGTTTATTATGATGATAAGTGATAGCTTTACTATATCAGTCATAACAACTTATAAAACTATAACAAACTAAATGCTAATTATTTGGTCCTTATATATTAATATTTAATACCTTCGTGGTGCATATCATCTGGGCTTCATCTGGCTTTCTCCTCTTTGCTAGGCTAATATTTCAATCTTACTGCCTCCCAATTTGATTGGGGAGAAAATTTGGAATTATTTTCTTTTCCTACCATTTTCTTCTGATTGAATTCAATAAACAGTTTTAGCTTTTCTAAGGCTCCTTAGAATCACATCAAAGGTTCATAGTATTTGCTACTGTCGATCCTGGCGACTCTTCCATATTCCATAATTTTTGACTCGATAATAAAAACACAACTGTTACAGCAAAAAATGACTTAATATTTTGAAAACCCATAAAGTAAAAAAACGTTAGGTATTCTTAAAAATAAATATAAATTCTCTCCTCACAATGAATCAAAGTGAAGTAACATTAACAAATGATTCTCTCACAAAAGCCGCCCTTGACATCGGTGTCGATAGATTCTTCAGTTTAGTTCAGCCTATAACGAGTCAAATCATAAATGTATTCAACTGTAGATTTAGTAAATTGAACACATTTGTGTTAAATCTAAATAGCGTCACCTGAACGTTAGACAATAGCAAACCCAAGTTGTGAATATAAAATACTACACATTTATCGCTGCAATATCTGTACTGTAAGTTTAAATAAAATCTGCTGCATATTATAACAAGTGCATTGATAGATTTGTCTGCATCTGAGGCGGCTGAGACTGCAGATAGATCACCGCGCGCCTGCCGCAGCGGCGGCCTGACGGACGCCCCGCGTGCCGCAATTGATAAGCCTTTCAATTCCTCAGGCAATACTTTAATACAATCTGAGTGCAATGTGCATCTGCGTTCCATAGTTTGTACTAAAATGAACGACACAACAAAGAATCACATAAACAAATAGAGTTATAAAAAACTACAGTACTTTACCTTACCCTTACTTATCTTTATTCTGTTTAGATTTTATTTTGTGTATAATATATATATATATATATATATTACATGAAGACGCATTCGTCATCATAAAGCCCGATTGCTTGTTTGCCCCCATATATGAAAAAATTAAATAAGTAGCTGATATATTGATGTAGTTTGTATTTTTAAATGTTATCAAAAAGTTTGTAGGTTGGGATGATCTAAATGATCCGTAACGAGTGGGCGCATTAGGCGATACATGAGAGCCGCGGACACGCCGGCCGCATGAAGAAATTGTACGAAACGCGTCCGCCAGTACACTTTAACGATGGGTGCTTACTGACGGGAGCAGTGAGGATCACGACCTCGGCCACCGTACTGCTGTATATCTAGAGAGACTACTGTCGCCTAGTGACGAGCGTCATATGATAATGAAGTCAGCTGTAACATCATGTACTAGGGTCCGATACAGCGGCAATGCAGCACGAACGATAATCCCTACTAATATTATAAATGCGAATGTAAGTTTGTTTGTTACCCTTTCACGCGAAAACTGCTCAACCGATCATCATGAAATTTTGTACACATGTTCTTGGAGGTATTAGAAGTAACATAGGATAGCTTTTATCCCGAAAAAATGTTCCTGAGGGATGCCATGGAATGATTTTCCACGATATCGAAATTTACGCGGGCGAAGCCGCGGGACGCAGCTAGTATACCATATTAGTCGGTGTAGCTTTCCGAGGGTCGGCATGTGTCGGCGTGCTACATGGTAATCGTCGATCGTCGGCTTATGATTCCAACTTCGTGAAAAGCCTTCAGGTTGTGTCGGTTTGTTTTGGCACCTAAGGCACCTTTCGGCTTGTTTCGGCACATGTCGGCTTATGTCGCCGATGTCGGCGTGCGCCGGAACATGTTCACTTGTGTTGCCGACGTCGGCCAGTGTCGGCAAATGTCGGTAAACATCTGAGTGCGTCGGTGTACTTTGATTTTTTTTTTTTTTAGATAGACAATACGCTAAAGCAGGCAAAATGCCTAGGGCAGCTTCATCGCTATGAGAGGCGAGTGATAACAACTCGAGCCTCTGTTTATGGTCGATAGGGGGACAGACCCCCCCTTCTTTCCCAGACGAATGGAAGAAGGCAAACCGGACTTATTGCGAATTAATAGGTAAACTATTATTATCATGGCCGAGAGGTACTTTGATGTATTCGGCATAATATGTTCGCTAATGTTAGCTGACGTTAGTCGGCATATTAAGTCTATTATATTAAATTTACCGTGGCTCACAGCTCCGCCGCCGGAACATAATAAATCTCCCGCCTCCTCACAACACAAACTTTAATAATTTCCATACAACAGACAGCTACGGGGTGAGACTAATAATTGGAAGGTAAACTTTAAAATGTGTAACCGTAGCAGTCCACAGGTCCATGTAACAGATATTATCACACAATATATCAACAAATACAGTTGTCATAATTACATTATGTATCTGTGTTAAATCATTGTACTCGTATACATTATCATATAACGAAACATATCAACATACTTTACAAAATCGGTTTTTGTCCTTCTCATACCTCGCTAGTTGAGCTCGCATCTTTGTGTAGACGTAAAGTTTTAAACACATCGATTTTTTTTTTTTTTAGGTAGAATATACGCTAGCAGACTGAGAGCCCAGTGTAGCTTCATCTGTATGAGAGGCGAGTGCCCTAAGGTAGCTCGAACCTCTGTAATTTGTGGTCGATGGGGGTGCAGACCCCCCCTTCTTTCCCAGCTAATCTGGGAGGAGGCAAACCGGAATATTGCGATTAATAGGTTATACTATTATTATCTTGGCCAGGAGGACAGCGGGTGTCCTCCTTCCCCCCTCTGACGGAGGGGAGCATAATATATTATAATATTATAAGTGAAATATCCCAGTCCGCGTAAGTTTAATATTGTTGTCCCTCAAAGTACCCGCAGCTCGTCCAAACTCCGAAGCCGCAAGCAGCCGGGTCAGTGCGCCCGAGCTCATCTGACAATATTACATGTGTAAGTTGAGTTGACTGCCTCGTGGTCTAGTGCTAAGGGTGTTTAACCACAGTGAGGGGGTTGGAATCCTGGGTCGGACCAAAAATAGTTATTGGGATTTTTCAATTTCTAATAACAATCCAGAGTCCGGAACTTTGCGGTGTTTCACCCTCTCTCCGGTCGTGTCATCGGAATAATTTTGAAAATGGGTGATTAGTGAGTGCACTTGTGTCTGAGCGCACACTTGTGCACCATAATATGTCCTGCGCAGGTGGCTTGTCTGTATAAAAGACCGCCGTAGCCGAAATTGGCTAGGACGACATTATTTGTTTAAGTCAAATTCATTTATTCAATCACAATTAATATGAGGACGGTATTTATCAATATTTTTTTTAACGAAATTTAACAATTTCAGAAAACACGATGTTAGTATTGCACTTTAATGTAATTGCTGATGTGACCGAGGAGGTGCCTCTCGCTAACTTAATACAGATGTGAAGCGACAACTGTGTTATCGCGTTTAGTGTGGTTATCAGGTTTCCTGTGGCCCGCTGAGGGTAAGAGGAAAAAAGAGTCACAAGCAGCATAGCAATTTTGCAGATGTCTATGAGCTTCGGTTTATTTACAGCATAAGGAAAATATTATAATTTAATGTAATAATAACTTCAATTGTAAAGACGAGCAACTTCTAAGTTCGCCAATTTAAGAGCGAAGAAATATTTCATAATTTATTTTAAAATTGTACCTGGGGACGTTAAAAGAAAATTGTGTTATTGTTGATTATTATACTGAGACTCGGAGCTCGGCACGGCGCTGTAATTCTGTTTACAAACATCCGCGAGTTTCCAAGAACTGCGCTTGCTTCAGTAAACTGGGTACTACAGTAAAGCTGGCCTCGTTAGATTCGGAGCTAGTTCATACTCAGTTCAGACAACTGTTCGAACAGTCCGAAAAAAGAAAATAAATAAATAAATAATTTGCTATTTAAATGCTCAAATATATAATTAGCTTTTGTTGTTTATAAAACAGCTAATGGTACATGTCCCGAATAAACCTTCAGTTCTTTGATTCGCAAAAACGATTTTGTGTGTGGGCGGGAGGAGAAAGTTTGTGATCCAGATACGCTTTTGTTGTATGTGTTGGAATAAATTATGTGGCGACATCGCCACCCCGGTCTTAATGATGGCCAGAAAATAGACAAGGAACTGAGGATGCGTGGGAGGGTTCTATATCTTAATTCAACTCGAGACGAGCTATGCGTTTAGAGTGACAGGTTATACAGTTCGTAATTCAATTCAATTCAATTCAATTCAATTGTTTTATTTGCATAAATATGTGTACAAAATA
>LUGF01057227.1:491881-503916 GCA_001625245.1 Calycopis cecrops | reverse complement strand
GGGAGGGTAACGCATCTGAATAGTCTTTATACGGATGTCTGTAGTTATGGAAATAGCTCCGACTGCTCGTTTGCCACTTTATATTATACATATAAAAAAATAAGGCACATTAGACCATAAGCAAGAGGCAGCGCCATCGCCGAATCGGTCAGCACGACCGGTGTGGCATCACTAATTCATACGATAGCGCGAGGCCCTACTTTACTACATGTTTTAATGGGCCACCGGCTACTCATAACCCGGATGGACACGCGACAGTAATTCGAAGTGTCACGTAGGCAAAAGGTCAGTCGTGTAGGCCCAATTCGGCTACAATGCTGCATGGCACTATCTCTTAAGGTCTGCGCAGACGAGGGATTTTTGTCCGAGGACTTTTTTGTCCAAATAGGTCGCTTACAACTGTATGGAGTAACGCAAACGAGGGATTCAAAGTACGCGGTACTTTGCATACATTTTCCGGTCCGCGGACAAAAATACCTCCGTCCGTCTGCGTAGGCCTTTACTACAATGACGAGTCTTCTACCCTATATTTTGCGGTATAAACGCCATTTTTTACCGCGTACAACAGTACTATGGAACCAGCTGCCTTCCTCGGTATTTCCGATCCGATACGCCTTAGGGATCTTCAAGAAAAGAGCATTCCTCTTCCTTAAAGGCCGGTAACGCGTCTGCAAGACACCTAGTTTTGCGGATATCTATGGGCGGCGGTAGTCACTAACTAGCTGCTCGTTTGCCCCCTATACCATAAAAAAAAGCATAGCTAATATTTCAAGGCCGCATTAGAAAATTAGAGCAAGAACTCGAGAAAAAGTCTCGGGAATAGTTTACTAATCTTCATCATCATCTTTTATCTCATCATCATCGTAGTAAGAGGTAGTGCCACGCTGCATGCATGCGTGTAGCCGAATTGGGGGGAGTTACCCCTCACTTACACGAAACCGGCGTAATGTGACAGCTGTGCTGTCGCGTTTCGTGCGGTATGTAAGTAGCCCATAGAGAAAGGAAGGTAATGCATCTGTATAGCCTCTGTGCGGATGTCTATGGGGGTCCACAGCTGGACAAGTCCCCCCACAGAGCCCTACCGGTTCCGATCACAAGCTATAATGTAAGGGGGCAAACACGCTGAGACATTTTCATGTCTACCGACACCCATAGACATCCGCATAGACGTTACACAAATACCTGCCCCCGAACTGACCAACACTAATCTTAAAATTACAATTTTCAGGTACTACAAAGAGGTTCCACATATACCAAGAGTGTCGTGATTATTGTCGATTTATACATACTTAAATTATGTTATAATTAATATAATATACACCATGACGTAAAAATGTATTTTCTAACAATACTTCTGTGATAAGATGGCCATGAAGTTATACATGTATTATAATAATTCCACGGTCATTTTCACTGTATTTTTTATATATTTTAATACATCCATAAATATACATAATTATATATATTTTAACAACTGTATAATGTGTTATGACTGTTTTATTTTACTAGTTAAACCTATGAGATTCGTTTGCAATAATAAAACTTATTTACTAGATTTTATCGCAGTCTATTTATTTAACAATCCCGAAAAATAATTCTGACCTATTAATTTGTGAGGACAAAACAAAATGTACTTTATTTGAATATCATGTAATTCGCTTTCTTAACATTTGCAGTCTATGTACTTTAATTTCCAGAGATAAAGGTGGCAACCCTAATTGTGAGGCATCTCCCCGGTCTTGCCTACCCTATTCCTCTGGAATTCAGCATGGCACTCACTCAACTCTCTCTTCTACGATACTAGTAGGGATATTTTAATTGACGTTCATTGCAATTTGCAAGAGACCTACACCCAGCGCCGACCCGCATAAAAAGCCGCAAATAAGTTTGAGAACCTCTGCTCTATATGAATTACACAGGATTATAGGTACTAAGCGCCTACACGTTCAATATTAGAAGCAGGGGCGTAGCTACCGCCGTATCTGCCGCATCAATTATACGGGCCCCCGAGCTACAGGGGCCCCCAACGTCCCTGAACAAACATTTATTTATCTTTTGTGAGAAATCTCAACTCTTCATGAGGGCCCTCAAACCAATTTTTATACGGGGCCCCGTAAAGCACGCTGCTCCACCGATTAGAAGACAACTAAATCATTACTCTTCTTCCGTAACAAACAAACGTATTCACTAAAATTAAACTCGCACGAAAGCAAACGAGGACTCGTCCCAAAAAGGAAGACTATTTCTAAACAACACGTGACGCGCCAGATGCTACTGCCAACAATTTAACAGAATACAGAAGCCAAACGCCCGCGCCGGCTTGCAGCTGATCCGATATGTTCCCCCTTATTAATAAACCTAGATTAACTTTACTCCAAGTATTAAACTAGTATCTGTCAAATTCCATACTTTATAAGTAAGGAATTTGATTCTAGTTTTATACTTGGAGTATAATTAATCTATGTTTGTTAATAAGGCCTGTTGTGAGCATGCGCTCTCACAAAGTCTGTCTATACAATATCATTTTATCCCAAAGTGGGCTAAAAGACCCCCTTGTGGGCGCTAAAGGCCTAGAGGAGACTGTATGGGGTCTAGATAACGATTGTTATATAGGTTTTTAGATGAAAGAAAAAAGTCGCTACAAAATAACTGATTTTCAAACTGGGCGTAAGACGAAATAAGTTTGAGAACCTCTGCTCTATATGGACAGCTCATACTTGATTATCTCGCTGCAAGATATAGTATGTATATATGATATAGTATGTAATTGGGGGCGTTCACAAAATGCGTGACGCATTTTCAAAGGCGTAGCAATCGAGATCGACTTCGCCAAATCTCACTTAAGGGAGAGAGGGGCAAATATCGCGTATTTTTTCCATAAAAAGATCCAGACCACGAAGGCCATCACTATCCTACGTTTTTTGCAATAGAAAGAGTTTTATAGCCTGTTTATTTCGTTGAAAAAATATTAGACTGGATTTGAAGGAATATAAACATTCAGTAAAATATCATTTGAGATATAATTTTAGGCAAAAACATCTCACGTAATTAGTGGATGAACTATAAAAAGACTTCTTCTTTTCACCATCAACTTATTCGATTTGGATCCATCGATAACGAGTTTACTTACTTCAGAGTTTCAGACATTACTCATGCGATAGATCATCCAGTGTCAAACATACAACATAAGATGACATACTTATCAAAGTTTGAAATTCATATTTTATTGTCAAGCACGCAAATATTTTGAGTAATAACAAATTTTGGATGTACTCTAAATTGTGCATAATGAACAAGATGAAACGAACTGATTGTAATGATATTAGAAAATAGGTGTTTATTTTACAAACCTGTCTCTCTTGCATAATAATTATGAAAACAAGAATTAATCAGTAAATATTATGCCTATTAACTCAATTTTGTTGCGTATTCCAAGACAGGTTTTATCAACGTTACAAAATTTGCGTTCCCGAGTAAAATTTTCGTATTAGAATTGATGGCATCTTAGTGGTGGCAGAAGTGGGATAAACTATAGGATTCATATTTACTTAACAAATATATTTGTATTATATGGAATCTTATAACCATAACATTTCTCTTTCACTGTTTTATTCAATCCATTTGTTTATTGTAGTCCCGGAACTAACACTGTACACAAGCACGTTTATCATACGTATTTAGAATAGCTACAGGAAACCATTTATTTTCTCTCCGAATTGGGATAATCGTGAATTATTTTTGAATCATGCACAATGATTGAGATGGAAGCAATGTAGCAAATCTAATATCATAGCTTTATATTTTAGATTATGATAGATTACACAATTATTGCGCTTCATAACAAGATAAGTCGTGTCTGAATCGCCACATATATTAGACCGAACCATGCGCTAAATAATAAATATGACCTCCTTTAACTACAAAGCAGACATATGTTAGTTTTCCGAGGCAATATCGATAAATTACGCCGTTCCATGAGAACTGCAACTTATGTTTCGCCAATGACTCAGTCAAACTTACACTCATAATTAATAATCTCTTGAATAAACTAACAACGCTGATTTGACGATGTGAGACTAGTACTTAACATAATATAGAAATGTTTGTCTGTAAAGTCGGTTTACGGATAATTTTGTCATAATGCGACAAGAAAACAAGAAGAGAAATGCGATCCGCGCTCACTCTTCCGCGCGGAAGGTGACAATGAATCATGCTTTTTCGTGCGTGCAACCGGCGTTCATCGATTTTTATGACTGTATCACGTCACAACTTTTTAATTACCTAAATCTACTTTTACTGTCTACAGTTCTCTAGCGCTAAATGAAGGTTTCCGTAAATCACTCGTGTGTATATTTTAGGAACGTTACTACTAGGTGTATCAAGTCGATAGACGATTTATTACCACAGATCCCTTTGGTATTTATAGCTTTGATGGCTATTGCGCACGCAATGAGCATTGGCCAAAGACATCAATACCATTTTATGGACATGGTAGCGATACCTGGTCACTATAGTGCGTATTAGTGATGTGACTCCAGTAGGAATTTGCGACTTGAGTCACTCGAGCAAGATTGTTCCCTCACTCAAGTTATGCTCGAGTAAAAATGTCACGCGAGTGACGAGTACACTCGGCGACCCGAGTGTACTCGGCGCAACGAGTTCACTCGCGAGTGAAGTCGGTCAACTCGGTGACTCGAGTTCACTCGGTAACTCGAGTTCACTCGGTAACTCGAGTTCACTCGGTAACTCGAGTTCACCCGGTAACTCGAGTTCACTCGGTAACTCGAGTTCACTCGGTAACTCGAGTTCACCCGGTAACTCGAGTTCACTCGGTAACTCGAGTTCACCCGGTAACTCGAGTTCACTCGGTAACTCGACTGCAAGTTCACTGGAGTAGGATTTTTTTTCACTCGAGTATGAGTTTGACAAACTGACTCCGTCATATCCGTATCCTATAGTACTACGTATCCGTATAGTACGTATACGTAGACCACATCTATACATTTTTATAGCATAACGGGAAACTACAACTTGGGTTATGTCATGGTAAGTGAACACCTAACAGACATCTGCTACACCAGAGGTCTAGCCGGTACGATGACCTTTCAGAGATTAATTTTCTTTTTCAAAGATTCCTTGGTCGTATCAGCAACAAAGAAATGATAATAATCATCAATCATCAAACGAAGGAGAAGATATTGTTAAGCAGGGGTGGCCAACCGGTCGATCGGGATCGGCGAGTCGGTCGCAGCTCATGGTAGAGTCGATCGCGACCAGTCAGAAACGCAACGCTTTTATTTTCGCCAACATTAAATCTACTTGAATATTTTTCTCCTACATTCGCAGTAAGTATTTCCATCCTAATAATCCTAATATAGAGCTAAATTCGTTTAGTGTCCACGAGACTACAGATCAAGAGAGAAATGCAATACATTAGAATATAATAGAATAAAAAGTACTTTAATTATATCTATTCTCCAATCTCCACGTAGCCGAATTTGATAGCGGCTGTCATCTCAATAAATTAGCCATCTGCGCAGTTTTTTTATAGTGCACAGGTGTTTGCACAGACACAAGTGCATTATCTATTGCCAATTTCCCATATTCGTCTATTCCAATAGGACGGCAGGCCGACATGATTGGTGAAAAATCAGGCACAGGATCGATGGCGAAACGGGTTTTTCTTGGCACAGATAACTTCGCAACTTTGGACTGTTATTATTTAAAATACCTTATAACCCTTTTTTCGTCCGACTCGGTATTCTAACCCAGAACCTCACGTCTGTGGTTGAACATTCTTACCATCAGACCACGAGGCAGTACAACAAAACACAACTCACCATGCTCAAATTATCATATCCTAAACCTAATCGATGCACAAGTCGATCCGTTTAAAATACCAAACCCATATTATTTCACCTGAACTACGATTACGAAACCCGCCACAGCAACAGTTTCCTATGACCCAATAACTATAAATACTTAGCTAATGGACAAACCATCACTTTATTGGCATTGCGCAACCAAATTCTGTAATAAAATTAAACACTGGAATAACAATGAACAGACGTTTCAACTTGGACATTAATGAAACGTTTGTTGATTGATTTTCGCATCGTTAACTGACTATTTCTGATTTATTAGGGTTCCGTAGCCAAATGGCAAAAAACAGAAGCTTTTTAGATTAGTCATGTCTGTCTGTCTGTCTGTCTATCCGTCCGTCCGTTCGTCCATCCGTATGTCACAGCTATTTTGTTCCGCAACTATTAAGCCTTCGTAGTTGAAACTTCGTAGGTTGATGTATTTTGTTGGATTTGGGTTTGGCCGGTTTATGCGCCTGCGGTTTCACCCGTGTCAATTTCAAATGATAGCTCATTTTTTTTTACTCTTTTGAGGCGTTAGGTAGGAGAAATATCACGCTTATTTGCTGACGTGAACTTATGCCATTTTTCCTTCCACTCTTCTAAAGAAGTTGCTTGGGAACAATAAGATTTTTTTTTATGTTATTCTAGAGTATATTATATATTTGTGCCAATTTTCGTCAAAATCCGTTCAGTAGTTTTTGGGTGAAAGAACTACAACAGTACAAACTTTCGAATTTGTAATCTTTTTTAGTTATTATCAGTGAGATTATAAGGATTAGAATTACTTGCGATTTCACATGTCTGTGTTAATTATAAATAAAAAAACAAATTAGTTTTCTTTGGAACTAATAAAAGAATTTAACGATACTTATGTAATATTAATTACATTTCTATTTTCCTCCTAATCCTTAGAGTTATAACAATACACAACTATTCTAGACTGGTTTGAACTCCCAACTAAGTCTTATGTCCCAAGAACATGTGGATTGAATTGGAAGGACTTGAATTTCTTGAATTTCAAATAAAAAGTCTGAAGCGGAAACTCGTATCAAGCATGAAATTACTTTCTACGTTTCATTGCTTACTCAGTGGTATACCGCTGTATTTAGACCGTTATGACTAATAGGCAATAGAATTGAATAAAAGTACACAAAGCGTATTCAGATATACCGATACTTAAAGCGTTGGCAGCTCGCCAGCTTCCATACTTGCACTATTTACAACGGGATGCGACAGTGCCGGATTGAGCACGCAAAAGTAGGAAATACGACGGACCCAGAACTTAAAGAGGCCCCGCAATACCCATTCTACACTGCCTACAAGTCCTTATACCGCCTTAATAATACAACTTTACACCAAGTATTAAACTAGAATCTGTCAAATTCATTATTGTTTAACCCCCTTAATAATAAACAAAGATTAAACTATATTAAATTTGTATCTGTCAAATTCTATAGTGTATGAAGAATTTGACAGATTCTTGGTTAATACTTAGAGTAAAGTTAATCTATGTTTATTAATAAGGCTGTTAGAGTCTGGGCGCGAAGTAGAAAGAATTCCGTACGTTAACCTATTGTTACCGTCCCTTTCTTTTCCAAGTAAAAATAATGTCTTGCTCACAAAAATTAATTTGTGCGAGCGAGACGCAATATATTTACAAGGATACGACAGGAACCGTAGCAGATCAACGTACAAATTATTTTCTGCTCCGCGACTTTGCTTTAGTTATTTAAATGAAACCAAAATGATAGCAAATCAAGGACGCCTGGACAAAAAAACTTCTACAGGCCTCACGCTAGCTTAATCCGGCACTGGGATGCGTGAAGTATTTAAAGGACACTCACGTGACGTCACTTCAAAGAACCGTCACAAAAATAGACAATGTTTTAAGAGCATTTTAGTCACGCCTCTGGTCAACTCAAGCCGGCCTTGAGTCACAATAGTAAGTGAATATTTAATTTGGGCATAAATAGCTTATAGAGCCATAGTTGAATTTAACGTTCCGTTTTACGGTTCAATTTAACGGTGGAGAAATTAATTTTCATGATTTTGAATCCAAAATGTGTCTGGTGCTAGCGATGTCCGTTCTGTGGATTATTAGCTGTGAAGCCTTAATGCGAAAAAGGTGTTTGTTATAAGTTTAACATCGTTATGTATTTGTGTGTGTTGTGCGTGTGTGGTGTGTGTGTCTATGTGGCATCGTAGCTCTAAAACGAATGAATCTATTCGTGTGCAGTTTTTTCATTCAAAGCCTACTTGCGGTGGTTGTTCGGCGTCTATAGAACCAACTCTTTTTATTGCGTAGGGGTTTTAAATTTTTTAGTTTATCCCTGCACGTACTCAGAGACTAACATTTATTTATAAACAATTGTAGACTTAACAATTAATATATTAACTAAATATTATGTAACCTACACAGCTTTGGTAAGAGGTAGTGCCACACTGCAAACTTGCATGCAGTCGAATTGGGCCGGCACAACCGGAGAGGTACCTCTCGCTTACACGAGACTGGCGTAAAGTGACAGCTGTGTGCTGTCGCGTTTCGTGCGGTGTGTAAGTAGCAGGTGGCCCATGGAGGTGGGAGGAGAAAGGAGGGCACCGCATCTGTATAGCCTCTATGCAGATGTTTGTGGGCGTCGGTAGTCATGAAAAAGGGCCCGGCTACTCGTTTGCCCTCCTATATCGTAAAAAACAAAACAGCGTCTAAAACAAAATTTGCACCAACATGCCACGTGATATTGAATAATTAGTCATTACATCATCCACCTCATCATTATTGTGAGGCGTGCTGCATATGTCTTCATTTTAATGTTTTCAATACGTAAAAGAAACACAAGGTATTCTGTACCTGCGTTGAGATAAAACAATAGAATCGCGGAAAATTATAGTTACGGTACCAACGCCCGTTTCACGTAACGTAATAAACTCTATGCGGATGTCTATGGGCGGCGGCATTCGTGAAAATGTCTCTGACTGCTCGTTTATCCCCTTATACTATAAATATCCCCTTCGATTAGATTAAACCCTTTCAATTGCATATCAAATGAAAATGAAAAAGTTTTTATTCAAAATAGAATTACAGGAATTACTTTTTGAACGTCAACAATTAAATCTACCACCGGTTCAACCCTAGTCCTGTCCTGAGAAGACCACTATTCCAGAGTTCGGCGACCCACCAGCAAAGAATTCTTAAACTCTTTTAAAGTTGCACTAAAATGATGCCCACAGATACCGGTATCCATTTGTTTAGAAACGGATCCTAATAAGTTGTATCCACTCATATCAGTATTCGACATTGGCAAAGAATATTTTTTAACCACCGATCCCGACTTTATAGGGCTATCGCTTTATTACAAACGTATTTTTAAGACCAGAGAATTGCGAGAAATTCTTACTTTATCATGGAAGATGTAATAATACTTGTAACTCGAGTCACTTTTCTTCAGGGGCAAACGAGCAGTCCGAGCCATTCTTATGACTATCTCATAAACGGCATAGAGGCGTTGGAAAGGAAAAAAAAGAAAAGGCGGCTAGTAAGGAGAGGGCAGAAAACAGCCTGCCCCACTGACTTCGAACGGGAATACGACAAAGGCGCTATGCGCAACTAATGCTGCCCCCCTAACTGGGACCAGGGGCCAGGCATTAACCTCTCTTGAAGGAGTTCGGTTCGGTGGAAGGACAGTCTTCGGGGTGCCCTGTCGCTGACAGATCCGGGGCACTCCAACATAGGCGGCCGATGACATCCATGGGGTTTTAGTGGGTATTCGGCATCGCCGCGAGCCCCACACACCTATCGGATCCCGCTCAGGTTCCATGGCAGTGCGTAAACGCATTTCCCCGCAAAAAAAAGCATAAAAGCGTTGCCTTCCTTCCTCGTCCCTCCATGAGCCACCAGTTCATCATTCAAATACTTCCAAATATATATATATATGCGAAAAGCAGTAGGTATGACTACTTCAGCCGTCGTCTAATTATCAATGAGTCAATAGTTGTTGACAACCGGTTCTATGGCTCCATAGTTGGACCGGTTTCAACGATAAGGACAAATTCGACAGATTGCCAATAAAATCACGTAAATTTTTTTTTATAGTATAAGGGACAAAGGAGCAGTCGGAGCCATTTTCATGACACCGACAGCCATAGACAGACATTCGTTTTCTTTTCGGTATTTTTTTTACAAAAATAATATAATGCCGCCCTTAAACATGCGCCCAGCGGTTTTGCAGATGTGTTGCTCATCTTCCTCCTTCCATATCCACGGGTCATCGGAAACCCAACACACGTTACGAAACGCGACGACACAACCGTTCACTAATGAATAAATTGAAGCGTTTCCCCGATTATCCTACTAATATAATAAATGCGAAAGTTTGTATGTTTGTTTGTTTGTTACTCCTTCACGTAAAAACTGCTGAACCGATTTTCATGACGGCACATAGAGAGTAACTTGGATTAACACATCTAAGGATAGTTTTTATCCCGAAGAAATGTTCCTATGGGACGCCATGGGATGACTTTCTATTTTCCACGGGATCGAAATTTACGCGGGTGAAACCGCGGGGCGCAGCTAAGTAACGATTATTCGTGTGGTGTAATGACCTGCTACTGTGTTAATGTCCTACCGTGCAACACATTTTCTCTCCGTTTCCACATAAACAGGGCGTGTTTAATGGGACAATCACCCAATTACATTAACCAGTTCACTAGATAAGAGATCCAGGAACAGAGACTAGCCTAGCTATATATAGAAAGACGTCACTGATATACCACATGAACTACTGCACTACTCTATTTCACCACCCTAGAGGTTGAATTTCTAAAAATCCTTTCCAAGTGCTCACTTAATCAAGAAAGGAACTCCTGTACAAAATTTCAAGTTTCTAGGCACATTAGTTTCGATTGCCTTTTATATAATTTACTTTTCTTTTTATAATCAACTAGCTTCCGCCCGCGGCTTCGCCCGCGTGGATTTCGGACTTCAAAAAAATATTCAAAATTTTAACTTATTATGTTATTCTGATATGAAAGCTATATTGATGTAAAGTTTCATGAAAATCCGTCCAGTAGTTTCGGAGATTAGACCGAACAAACGGACAAACAAACAAACAAAAAAATTAAAAATCATAGAAAAGTGTTCTGTTACTATTTTGAAATCGCACCCAATTAGTTTTTCGTAAATATATTCAATGTACAGACACTAAAATTTTACTGTTTTATTATATGTATAGATATAATCAATATTATTATTTTTGAGAAACAGAGAGCTGAAGCTTTTTAGATATTAACTATTAGGAACTTAGTCGTAGAAATAGTTGCTGGTTTAGAGTAACACCCGTTATAGCAATTTTTCGTTTTCCATTATACCTAATACAGACTTATTAAGTCTAATAAATTGTTTCACAAACGGGAAAATAGCGAATGTTAAAACCCAATAATCAACTGCAACTCTAAAATTACCTATACAGGAAACATTTAAAATAGATAGCATGTAAGTATATAATTTTTTTTTTTTTTATGATATAGGAGGGCAAACGAGCAGCCGGAGCCATTTTCATGACTACCGACGCCCACAAACATCCGCATAGAGGCTATACAGATGCGCTGCCCTCCTTTCTCCTCCCACCTCCATGGGCCACCGGCTACTTACACACCGCACGAAACGCGACAGCACAGCTGTCACTATACGCCAGTCTCGTGTAAGCGAGAGGTACCTCCCCGGTCGTGGCGGCCCAATTCGATTGCATGCAAGCATGCAGTGTGGCACTACCTCTTACCCAAATACATATGCGGTAAACACATAATATTTACTGCGATGTATCATATATTAATTTAATTGCAATTGCCAACAATCAACAAATAAACTTAATAATAATAAATAGTCGTCCTGGTCGATTTCGGCTACCGTCGCGCGTCGGCACGTCTCTATATGGACGATCCATCTGCGCAGGACATATTATAGTGCACAAGTGTGTGCGCAGACTCAAGTGCACTCTCTGTTCCCTCACTCTCATATTCTTACGGGACGGCAGTCCGACACGACCGGAGTGAAATAAGGGGCAGAACCGACGGTTTATCGTGCTCTCCTAGGCAAGAGGGTATAATAACAATTTTGAATCCAAGCCAGGATTCGAACCTCACGACTGTGGGTGAACGCTTTTTTTTTTTTTTTTT
>LUGF01057227.1:473229-484934 GCA_001625245.1 Calycopis cecrops | reverse complement strand
TTTTTCCACTTTTTAAAATTACTCAATAGTTCAAATATTATAATTTACACTTTTGCAGCTCACTCAATACTTTAAACAGTATAAAGAACGTAATATTCAAAAAAAAAAATTAACAACCGATTTGTTCGGTACAGTAACTACTTTGTAACTCATATTGCAAGCAAAATAATTCCAAAATGACGAAGTTGTGTTGTTGAACGAAATGAATCCCGAGTAGGTACTAAGCGATTAAAAAAACCGATCTTCAAGTGTTTCGATGCGCAATATACGTGTATATATACATAATGTTTTATTCAATTATGTTTTGAATTAATACATTAGTTTCATAAAGTTAAACTTACTTTATTTAAATATACCTACCTCTATATTATAATTTGAATAAATAATTTAGGATCAAGGTAAAATATTTGAATAAAACAAATATAGTTAAATCTACTTTTTTTTTGTTGCGCGAGGCCCCTGCAAGAGCGAGGCCCCGGGCGATTGCCCCGTTCGCCACCCTCTAAGGCCGCCACTGACCACACTAGTAGTAGTGAGCGTGGGTCTGGGATTATTATCAGGCGAAGAGAATAGAGCACCACATATCATGATCCTTAGACACTTGATTGCTTCTTCCACGTCCATAACTTTCTTCACACATACGCCAGTTGCAAGTTGCCAGTTGCCTGTCCCGTTTTATCGTGATAAATAGACCGAAAAGTACCATCGAGTCATCGAGTCGGTACCTATAATAATATATTATATTTCTGGACCGCAGTTGGATTAATAATCATAAGTTGACATAATATATAATTCTGTTCGTCTGTTTATCCAATCTTCTCTGGCGTCATCCATTTCGGTTGAAACGTGCGTATATTTTACAATCATTTGATTAAAAGAACTAATTGTTTTCGGTAGATGGCATTGCCATTATTATGTGACTAAAAGAGATTGTCACGAATTGCAACACTACCAATGCCGTTTTCATACATTTTGACATTTAATAGGGAACAAGCTTCTAGATTGCCACGCTGAAATGTGAACCTTGTGGGTAAAAAATCCCCATTGTATTTATGTAATGGTACTACTTCTTAATATGCATAACATGAAATATGTCAACATGTCATTGTCGTTGTGTACCAGGTCTAAAGAGCCCCATTTTGATGTAGATTTGTCGAAATATCAGTAAATTCGATGGGCTCGTTTATTTTATTTTATTTTAATTAAATCGCAACATTATTTTCTATTTATCGTCTAGTAGTAGAAGACCAATCCCGATTGACCTGACGATACGGTCCATTCGCCTTCTTTTATCTGCTGTGCCGTCTGCCTGATCCGCTAGTGGCAACTTGTAATAAATATTCGTGTTTATTTATATTGAATCTGGTAACTGTTGCCGTAATTAGGCCAGGATTATATTTACTCGAGATATACGACTTCCCGGACAGCACGGAAGAGGTAACGAGATGTGTCGGTTCAGAAACATTATGCAAGTAAATATCTGGTCAGTAAAATAGTTAACGAAACTAGCATTGATTTATTTTAAAACGTACAATCGAATTTTTGAGAATTGACGACCAGGCTGGCGCAATGGTACAGGGCTCGGTTATGCGGAGCATGTTGCGCCAGGGGTCACGGGTTCGAATCCCGCCTTAGTCATGGATGCTTATCTATGTATTCTATGTATTTTTATGATAAAAGTCTTAAATATATAAAATTTCTTAAATTTATAAAACATACTAAATATATTCCGTTGTCTAGTACCCGTAACAGAAGTCCTCACGGTACATAGCACGGGGCTAGGCTAACGTGGTGTGTAAAGTCCACAGATATAAAAAAAAACAATATTTTCAAAAGTAGGTACTTACTCATTATTTACCTATGTACTTTAGGGAATTGACACTTGCTTCTCTCTGCCTTTCTCATTAGGATTGCTGATATGAAGATGTGTTTTGTTTAGGACCAAAGAGCATAATCCCACTATCCTACTAATATTATAAATGCGAAAGTTTGTATGTTTGTTTGTTTGTCACGCAAAAACTGCTGAACGGATTTTCATGAAATTTGGCACACACATAGAGGGTAACTTGGATTAACACAGAATAGTTTTTATTTAAAAAAAATGTTCCTATGGGATGCCAAGGGAAGATTTTCAACTTTCTACGGGATCGAAATTTACGCAGGTGAAATTGCGGGGCGCAGTTAAAATATAATACAAGGAAAAGAGCCCTCTCGTTTTTGGGTCCAATGAAATGTGATGTGGACTAAGAATCGAAACAAGAACTTATGCAAGCAAATACTTACTTCAGAAGCAATAGAAACTTTTCCGATCTACCGACGATGTGTTCCTTAATATGTATTAACATTAAAATTAATGTTTGACTGTTTGTCCTATAGAATCCTAAACTATACATTTAATCATGTGATTATATTTAGCAAAGTTGTTGTGCATGAGCCTACGAATCGATATATTATACATATATAAATACGAAAAAAAAAGAAAAGAAAAAAACAAATTCCAGATTTTGTAGACTCGGCCTTAAGCCGATTCCGGGACCAAACACTACAAACAATGACTCACTGGATATTTTGACGTGGGTTTTTGTAAGCACTCTTAGAATTAGCAAGTGCGTTATATTAATGGACGTCATAAAATGAGCACGTGACAAGGATACAATAGAAGAACGTACGATGTTAATAACTATAAGACAAAACTCTTTCCCCTTATTAATAAAAAGTTAATCTACTTATTACATAATATGTTTATTAATTAGGCCCAAAAAATACATGGATTTGTAATACAAAATGTGTACTGTGTAGTACTCGTAGTTGCAAGTGGGGCAGGTATATATTTATGTATGGAGTATATCTATTATAATTTTACCATCTAGTTAGACATACTATTTAGGTGTTATTGAAAAATAAGCCTCAAGCTAGACTTCTAAGTTATCGATTATAAAGTGACTGCTTAAAGTGGTGGAGTCAAGCTCGATCCCGGATTAGGCTCAGGCGAGACCTTGAAGTCGAGAATAGGTACAAAAATGATCTTATGGTTCTAAGGCCCAGGGTTTCCTAAAGTGGGGTCCACGGACCCCCTGGGGGACCCTGGCGTCACGTAACAGACAAAGAATGTTAATTTCTCCGGGATGCATAGCTGCTGGGTCGATTGACTGTGCTCTCTGTCTTTCTTGGCTTGTATAAGTCATTTCAATGTTGTACTGTCAAAGACTCTTTGACTAGGGAGGGAAATTGGAATTTCTTCCTATTCCTTTCATTTTCATTTTCTTCTGAATAAACTCTTGGCAGCCCCAAGATAGCTTAAGCTATTACCTCGGACTTCCTGAGATCATATCGTTGTGGTTGCTGCTGTGGATCCTGGCGACACACGAGTAGCAGCGGTGGGCTAAAGGGCCAAGCCCGGAAATATAGATTTTACATGACCTATTGGCCCTTATTCACTACAAAAATATAAAAACAAGGCCACACTTACGCGCAGTCTATCGTTATTACGTCTCAATCCGAGACACATTCACTACAAAAATGTGACAGAAATAGGGTGTGACGCGTGTGACGAGCGCGTGACGCAACCGACGTTACGACGAGGGCGTGTAGCTGTCACGCTAATTGGAGTCCTGCCCGAAACTATCGTCTTTGGCGCGATTGGAACAGTTTTAGTGCGTATCTGGATTATCATGACCCTTTGAGTAGGTATTTAACCAACGGCAGAGGCCGCCTACAAGCGTGACCCTCTGCTAAAGGAAAGTGTGAAAAGTGATGATTCATTTCAGAGACATGAAAGTTTTACCAAAAAAAAACTGAAATATGCACTATCACTAAAAAAGTACCAAAATATACAATAACGCCATGAAAGCAACATTAGGTACATAATATATGCAAATGCATATACCTAATGCTATGTTTATTTATAATTATAATCCACTAATTGACCCGACAGACGTTGTCTTCATTGGAAAATGTGTTGTCATGGTAACGTATAATGTTATGTGGTAGAATGGTTGAATCTCTTGCTTTACCCTTGTTTTGTTAACGCAGGGGAATACATTTACGGATTATACCTAGAGGAACTCAGGTGGCCTCTAGACCTAAGTCGGACTCGACACTTGGGAGTGCAATACCAACAAAACTGAAGCCTGAAGGCTCTGGGTCAAGACCCAGAGCCTTCAGGCGCTGTAATTGGAGGGTCTCGGATCAACAAGCAAAAGGGTCCCTTCAGCGACGGGCTGGCATCTGTAAAAAGACCAGAATTCGCGTCTCAGGAATGGGCTCATTTTCCCATCCTGACCCCTAGCTCCAGTACTCCAACGGAGCACGCCACCAATTTGTCCGAATCCGCCCCGCCAGTTGTCCTAATCAACGCCACCGTCTGCTGATTCAAAGGGACTGGTATAGGACCCTATAGCTAAGCTGGTCTTAGTCTGGCTTGTCTCCCCAATTTGTTGGTTGTCAATACCAAATATTATGATTGCGTTCAAAAATTTAATTTCAAACAAAACTTAAGATTTATCAATAATCTGATAGACAGTTATTCAAAATTAAATACAGTTTTTACCTCCTGAGAACTAATCTGTAGTCAGGCAAATATAACTGTTCTACTTAATTAGTTATTTATTTTAAACTATTCTTTCAATTTTAAACTTTATATGATTTTTGAACAGTACAGTACGAACATCAAATGTTTGACAGGTAGGAATAGTTTCCATGTGAAAACGAAATTGTTGTTTTTAATATATTCCTAGCATTAATTCAAAATCAAAATCAGTTTTAGGGAGTCTAACGAACAGCAATTAATTTATTTATATATTATATTTATAACACAAAAAACCTAATGTAATGTATGAAGGGCCCTTCAGCCCTTAAGCAATTCATGCATTACATTAGGTTTTTTGTTTTTTGTGCTATAAATATTGGTAAAAAAACTTGTGGCAACTTACATGGTACTTATACAGTGGCGTAACTACAGGATGGCAAGTCGGCAAAATGTCAGGGGCCCGCAGTCGACAGGGGCCCCCAGTCGACAGGGGCCCCCGGTCAGAGGAGAATCTCAGCTCTCAACATTTATTATTATACATTTAATAATAAAAAAAGCCTTCTTTATGTGGGGGGGCCCATCCGATGAACTTACGACGGGCAGCGAGCGGTACAGTTACGCCGCTGCGCTGTACCGATGTAAACACGGAAAACATGTATAAACTGTAAACTAACCCGTCCTTCTATTGCGCGGCTCGTAAACAATCTAATCTGCTTAATTAATTCGTTGGCGTAACTTTAATCGCCACCAAACATTATTTAATGGAATTTCACAAACACGTGTATTGTGTTATTTCGAGGGACCGCATAAATCAAGTAGAGTAATGGCAGTGTTTAAAAATCAATAGCATTGGAATGGAATAGGGATAAATTTACTCAATGCAACGCTTCAAAGCAGCAAAATACAAATAAAGACAATAAAATACAATAACGTTAATAATAATAATCCTTACTCGGATGTCTATGGACGTCGGTAGCCGTGAAAATGACTTTGACTGTTCGTGTGCTCTATTTATAGGTACCTACTATAAGAAATAGGTGAGTATTTATGCACTTGCGTTCGCCAGCACAAATAGAAGATTCTTTTTTTTCGTAACTAGAAAATATTATTTTTTACTTCTTGGTTTAGGGAATGAATTCTTATACAGCGACAGACTCCGAGCCTTCATGATATGCCGTGCCCGGCGTGTACGAGTCGAGCAATGTGGAAAAAAACAGGCTTTAATTTACGTACTTCATTGGCTCCTGACAGGAATCTGAACAGATTAGCAATGACAAGTTTATGTTGACTCGCTAACTACTCTAGCTACTCGCTAATAGCGAGGTATTATTTTATAGAATTGTGTATATGCGCTACCCACTCTCTCCTCCCACCTTAACGGGCCACCGGCTACTTACACACCACCGAGGTATTATTTTATAGAATTGTGTATACCTACATCAGTGATTCTCAACCTTTTTTTTGTTGCGGTACAAATTTAACGATTTCAAAATTTGGCGGCACACAAAGAAAAAGTTAAAAATTATTTACTTACTACAACACACTGCATAAATAGTTTATGACAAAAATTTTAAATATACGAAATACTACAATAATAACTTTATAAATATTTTACTTTTTAAATGATATAATTTAATAATATTAACATTAATATACTTAGGTATATTTGCAAAATTTGGCGGCACACTTTTGAAATTTGGCGGCACACAAAGTGCCGCGGCACAGTGGTTGAGAATCACTGACCTACATGCTATATGCCATAAATATTTTTACAAATACTCTATATTAATACGAATAAATAATTAGATACTATAATAGCGGGAGAAAAATTTATGAAATTTTTCTTTAACAGAGGACTTTAACTATTAACAGAGTCTTTCGGTGACTACCCATGCCCACAAACATCTGCTGAAAGGTAACACGGAGGTTAGTGTTCAGCGCACGCTTTCAGGAGCAATATATAAGTCTGTACAATAGGATCCCAGAAAAAGCTATAGGCTAATAAGCTTACAAAAGTCAAAGAATGTTTGTGTGGTAATGTAATGATTTTATGACAGACTAGCTGTACCCTGCGTGGTGCTACGTCACCAATAGATAAATCAGCATTAACTGTCACAGCAATGTATAAAATTCATTGAAATGTAAGTGGCGCCATCTGTCGAAAATTGATCTTACTAGCATTATTCTACATGCGCCCGCGAAGGGCGCATGTAGAATAATTTTATTAAAAATCATTACATTCTCAAATGCATAGTTTACTATTAGGTATATAAAGGTCATACAGACAAACATTCATTTATAGATAATATAAGTATATATTTTTTTAATTTAGTAGACATTGCATTTATTATTATTATAGAAATAAATTTTAGATGTTGAATAAAATTTAGATTAAGTACCAATTTATATCATCTTATTTTGTACACGTATTTGAGCAAATAAAACTTGATTTGATTTGATTTAACATACATTATAAGTATAGATAATAATTATTTTTTCGGTTAAACGATGTGGGTGGGAAGGTACGTGTGAATTCTACAACGCGTGCCCTCTCGGGTCAATCGGGCGGGTCACTCCTGAATTAGTTCAATTCGTTTCGCATTGACATTTGTAACTCATCGAAGGACATAAAGATCAATTAGGTTAGATCATAGGCAGGGCTTTTAGGGGCACGTGGACGCAGTGATCGTAAAAGAAAATTTTAAAATGAGCTGAGGGGATGAAAAATATGTACGCAACATACATTTTGAGATAGTGTGTCGTCAAAAAAGAAGTGACTCAAATGGTTGGATAACAAATAAAAATATAGAGATGCAATCACCAGCAATATCGTGACAGTTGACACGTCATGTCGCTTCATGGTGTTTCAAAAAACATCGATTCTATGGAAATTGCTCGTCCAAATTTTAAAAATTTCCTATTCAAAATTCAAGGCCTACATCGACTCCAAATTCAAATGCGTCTCTTTAAACAGGACAGCGGAAGTATCGAATATATTTATAGTTTCAAATACTTTACAGCATTTTATGTATGCGTTCAAAGTCCCACTTTATAAGTAGGACTTTGAACGTTCAGTTGTACCCACACAAACAAAGCAATCTTTGTGTGCTCTGAAATAGGCCATCCTATTAAACGACCATTCGGTGACCTTATTGCTCCATTCAGAGCACAAATAAAAGGCACACAATGTATTTATTTTCATGAATGATCGGGACTACTGTGTACGTGTGGCACCTTGTTAGTTAGCTGTAATTAACAACTTCCCGTGCAAAACAACTAAAATTAGCGAAGCTATTAGCAATGAGTTTGTGTTGACATTACTGGCTAATAGCGAGGTATTTTTTTATAGAATTGTGTATAGCTGCTACATCTATGTCATAAATATGTTTACAAATAAGTATTCTATGGCAATACAACTAAATAATTAGATACTATGATAGGGGGACAAAAATGTATGAGATTTTTTTTCGTCTATTTATTATTACGTTCGTTTTTTATAGCATAGGAAACAAAAGAGCAGCTGGGCCACCTGATGTTAAGTGATCACAAAAGTCTAACAGAGTGAAGAGTAAGCTTTAGATAATAAGCAAATAAATAAGTATGTCCTAAGATAAACTTTCATTTTGTCATGAACAAAAAAAATCCAGATGAATTATTTTTTACTTTTTGCCAGATGGCCACCGGACTTGGGGAGTGCCAGCTTTCGTCCCTAATAAGGGTCCCATCTTTACACCTGGCCCCGGTTGGGGAGTCGTCTGGGAAGCAGCCCGCCATCAAAATTCAAATTCTAGATAAACTATGCCAAATGTATCTGTGTCTATTTATTATTATGTTCGTTTTTTACAGCATAGGAAACAAAAGAACAGTTGGGCCACCTGATGTTAAGTGATCACAAAAGTCTAACAGAGTAAAGAGTAAGCTTTAGATAATAAGCAAATAATCTTTCTCTTTTCTAGATAATAAGCAAATAAATAAGTATGTTTTTACTAAGCACACCGTGCTTATATTACCGAATATTTCCTAAAACTCGCATTTACGAAATAATTCGCTTATCATAAGCAGCCATAACGAGCTATTTCCATATTTAACATTACAACAGCTAATGGAAAAACTATTGAAAACAGGAATTTTGATAGCAATGAAGTTAACAAAATACCGCATACGCTCAATAGGTTGATAGTATCAGAACAAAAATTCTACACTAATGGCAATACAAGGAAATATTTCAGAATAACACAATTTATACGAATATGTACCTAATTAAAATACTTAATACAAATGTTGCCAGTATTGTCGCTGGCAGTATTATAGCGAAGAATAATTACATGTACCTATAAACTGCAGGGGAACGAATGTTCCAAGTTTACCTTTGATAAGATGCAAGTTACCAAACTACAAAATACACTTGCCGTTCATACATTTAGTGTAGGTATTAAACGTTTCAAGCCCGAGAACTCGGGAAAGATCACGAAACATAAAGTCCTTATAAAATTTAAAGGCTAAATGGTAACATAATTTTATGCTATTTCGCAGTAGAATCATGCAATCTTTTACAGCAAAAAAAAATAACGTTAGTAGTCACACACTAGGTAGGTATCTTCTTTAGGACTCCATAATGTATCGCGAAACCCAACTACTGCGTACCTTCCTAATTAAGAAATGCAAATAACTTTTATTTTACGCAAACAATATGTTATCTGAAGAGTTAAATAACTGCGATAAAATGTAGCTAGTGATACTCGTAATACTGGTTACAGGAACGTATTGTTACTGATAACACAGACTATACAGTGTTATGAAACACGACCTTCAAGACGAAACCTTGAAAACTTAGCTTCAAGCAATTGTAACTTCAAGTATTGATAGCTTCGCGGGCATCGTTTTTTTTTCAATTGGGAAATCCTCATAGGATACCAGCCACACTCAACGTGAGGAGCCTGGTTATGTCAGACTCCTACCGACTAAAACCCCACCGTGGACATCTTCGGTGTTACGGATTTTGGGGCCCCGGGATCTCCAGGGAGGAACGCACTCGGTGCCCCAAAGAACGTTGTCTCTTGTGAGACTCCCCTCTAGACTAGACATCTAGACATTCTTGTCATCGTAGAACTCTACCGCCCCTGCGGCGGGCATCTTCAATATAAATAAGGCCAACTTGGGGCTATTGCGCGAGAGGTGAAGCCATCGTTTGAAAAGGTACTGGTATTATTAAAAATTGCTATTTCGCTAGCTTTTAATCACTCCCATGATACCTCTGCACTGGGCTGTGAGCTTTAGGTTATGCTATGGGCATCGGCAATCAATAAAAATTTCACTCGGCCACTTTAAAAAAAATTAAAAAGTTATTTGACTATAGCGCGTTGAGAGCAAAACGTCGGTATGTATCCTGAGTTCTGACACTTGGCACTTGGTTATGCGTCCACAATTAGAAGATTGAAGTGAAAATGTCTGCGTTCGTAGAACGTTTAAAAACCATCGGTTTTTCTTGAATTCTAAAGTTTGACTATTGTCACTGGCCTACCTTCTCTATACTTTTTGTCACATTTCATGTCCACAGGAGTGGTAAAATATACCCTATACGTTTTCCTTCTATATGTTAGGTCCGTGCTGAACGTCATAACGGACCGAGTCAAGAATGATGTAACAAAAGGTCTGGTTCTTAAGACTGCTCAAAGTAACACTACTGTGCGGATGTGGGGCGGCGGTGATAACGGTATTAACATTTTAATAACCGCTGTTATCAGTCGGGCGCTGTATAAATTTATGAGCGAGTTTATTGCCAGTAAAGATGATATAATTACAATGTGAAAAGCGATTTCGACACGCAATAGGTGTTTGATACGTTCGGTTGGCTTAACACTGGCCGTGCCCGTCGGTTTCATCTGTAAAAGCCTAAGATAACCTTTCATTTTGTAATGAACAAAAAAAATCCAGATTAATTTTTTTTTTATTTTTTTTTTCACCAGATAGTCACCGGACTTGGGTGGGTTTCGATGGGGAGTGCCAGCTTTCGACCCTAAGGGTTAATTCACACCAAAAGCGCGGCAAAGGGCAGCGAAGCGAAGCGCAATTTATGTGTCATATGAATTTCTACTTTATAATAATTACTATAATACTAATTATCGCATGAGATACTCGAACGAGACGCGCGGATTCCCGCGAAGTCGCTGGAATGCGCGAGAAGTCGCTGGAATGCTCCAGAAGTCGAGGTAATTCTATAATAAGTACTATAGTAATGAAAATAAAGTTGAAATTCATATGACACATGAACTGCGCTCCGCTTCGCTACCCTTCGCCGCGCTTTTGGTGTGAATTGACCATAATAAGGGTCCCATCCTTACCCCTGGCCCCAGTTAGGGAGGCGGCATAAATTCGTCGTCTGGGAAGCAGGCCACTATCAAAATTCAAATTCTAGATAAACTATTAAAAATCTATCAGTGCCAGTGGCTTTTGCATGAATGAATAACAAACTTTAGCATTTATAATAGAGCAGGAAATATGCGAATACATTTCCCAACGTAAAAAACGTTTGCCGAGGGATTTATTCGGATGGATGAATTCAAATTTCATCAATTCGGGTCGCTTTAAAGCCTGTTGTTTTTAGTTATCGATATACGATAATAACGTGGTCAACGAGGAACTGCAGAAGGATCATTAACTATCAAGTTCTTCTTCTATTCTTCTCTTCTATCTATTTTTGACGCCCCCTCGACGGATCTCCACCTTGCCGTGGTAAGGGGGCTTAGTAACCGTGGCTTGGACAACCACGGTGAACCAAGATGAACCGGATGGAACCAGCCAATGCCGAAGGTCCTCCACCCGTCCTCTGAATAAGCAGATGGCGGCGTGGATTGGGACGACCGGCGCGCGTAGTGTGCTCCGTTGGAGCATTGGGACCAGGGGTTAGGATGGGAACCTGACCCCGATGCACGGTTCCAACGTGGAGTAGGGACTGTTCCAAGGCAGCCCGACAGTCCCTAAGGAAGAGGAGTCTGGCCTTTTTATAGATGCCAGCCTGTCGCTGGAGGCGCCCTGTTGCTTTCAGATCCGGGGCCCTTCAATTATAGCGGCTGAAGGCACCCGTAGGGGTTTAGTCGGAAGGGGCAACCCAGTTGTCAAGCCCGACACTGTACCCGGTTGGGCCACCCAGGCTCCCGGGTATAGTGCGTAAATGCAT
>LUGF01057227.1:427274-442493 GCA_001625245.1 Calycopis cecrops | reverse complement strand
TTTTTTTTTTTTTTTTATGGTATAGGGGGGCAATCGAGCAGTTGTAGTCATTTTCATGACTACCGACGCCCATAGACATCGGCATATAGACTATACAGATGCGCTGCCCCCCTTTCTCCTCCCACCTCCATGGGCCCCATTTTATATATATAGATTACTAAATAAGGTCCTAACTCACCTGCAGCCTTCACAATAGAGGAGATGTCGGCGTCGGAGACGGAGCGGCCGCGCGTCTTGAGGCCGGGCCGGCGGAAGTACGACCAGTGGCGCACCACCGACGACCGGAGCAGCCGGTTGAACCTGACAACATTGTGTTATACCAACTCTACAGATTATAAATCGACTGCCTCGTGGTCTAGTGGTAAGCGTGTTCAACCACAGACGTGAGGTCCTGGGTTCGAATCCCGGGTCGGACCAAAAATTGTTATTGGGATTTTTCAAATTTCTATTAACAGTCCGGAGTCAGGAAGTTGGCGGTGATACACCCCCGTGCCTCGGAGAGCACGTTAAGCCGTCGGTCCTGCGCCTGATTTCTCACCGGTCGTGTCGGATTGCCGTCCCATCCGAATAAGAGAGTAGGAATAGAGAGTGCACTTGTGTCTGCGCGCACACTTGTGCACTATAATATGTCCTGCGCAGATGGCTCGTCTCTATAAAGACGGTCGCCGTAGCCGAAATCGGCTAGGACGACATTATTATTACAGATTATAAAGCACTAGCAGTGCTGTGATGTTTTACACGCGGTGTCCACTTACTCGACTTCTATAATTCGTAGCTAAGGTAAGGGAACGTAACCGTATCGCCTTCGTCACGTTTCTCATTAGTGTGCGTTGTAGTATGAAGATTCATGCAAATATATAGCCTTCCTTGATAAATGGGAAAATTCCTATCTAACACTGCAAGAATTATTCAAATTGAACCCGTATAGGTCCTGAGGTTGGGCGCGATTAACCAAACAAACACACTCTTCAGGTTTAATAATAGATTTATTAGCTAAATATAATATTAAATACCCTAGAAGTCGAAATGGGCTGGTCTCACAAAGATGGTGAGATCAAAAAGAGATGGCAGAAAGGTTCTAGAGTGGCCCCGTTTAGGAAGACGAAGTGTTGTCTTCCATTCACCAGAGGGGAGTACAATCTTCGTGCAAGAGCCGGTGTGCGATTAATGAGAGTCGCCGGGGATCGGTCGCCTTGGCGCTTATTAAAAGAGGCCTACAGTGAGCAGTGAACCCAAACTACATTCATAAGTAATTTGTATATTGGGCTGCAGGCAATTCTCTGTCCAGATAACAATGAAAAATAATGGCGTTGCGAATCTACGTGAATGTATAATGTTTGCAAAACAGATATTATATAATTCGCATGTGGTTGGACAAAGAATGAAAAGGAAGCACGACTAATTTAGAAATATCCACGCATTCTCACTCTACTCTCGCCTACACCATAACTGCCTTATAGCCTTATAGTTATGGTATAGTGGTATGCATATTTTTCAAATCGGTCCAATAGTATCAGAGCCCATTCATAATAATAATAATAATAATAATGTCGTCCTAGCCGATTTCGGCTACGGCGGCTGTCTATAAAGACGTGCCATCTGCGCAGGACATATTATAGTGCACAAGTGTGCGCTCAAACACAAGTGCACTCTCTATTCCCTCATTCTCATATTCCGATGGGACGGCAGTCCAATACGACCGGTGAGAAATCAGGCGCAGGACCTACGGCTTAACGTGCTCTCCGAGGCACGGGGGTGTAACACCGCCATCTTTCCTGACTCCGGACTGTTATTAGAAATTGAAAAATCTCAATAACAATTATCGGTCCGACCCGGGATTCGAACCCGGGACCGCACGTCTGTGGTTGAACACTCTTACCACTAGACCACGAGGCAGAGCCCATTCATAACAAACAAACAGATCTTTCCTCTTCATAATATTAGTTAATAGAGTATAGATATAAATTGTAATAGTTTTAGAACACAGAGGCCTTGTGCCACACAATATGTGGATGATATAATATTTCATAAAGGATCTGATAAGGAGCGCACATTCATCAAAGTTACGCATGGAGGGCAAGGACGGAAACACGTTCACTTTCGCGCACGTCGTGTATTAAAAACCGGCCAAGTGTAAGCCGGTCTAGAACACGAGCGGTTCCGTACCATATCTGATGCAAAACTGACTTATAAGATATCAACGCACAGCAAAAACTACGTTATCTAAAAACTTGCAAGTTGGTAAATGGTACTAATGTTGTATACAGTGAGCACTAAGAAAGGATTCTTACAAATTCAACAGCTAAAGGTGAAGTACAAGGTGAAGTTTATATGGAAATCTCTCATTTCTGGACTTAGAAGTATGAAAATAGGTTAAAATTTGATATACAGGCTCATAACTAGTTAATATTATAAAGAGGAAGGATTTTTTGTTTATTGGGCTCCAACACTACTGGGCTGATTTTAACCATTTTTTCAATAATTAAAATCTCCATTATCAGGAAGAATCTTACAACGCGTTCACGACCACAGCGGTGCGAATTGCGGCGCGGTGAGCGGATCGTCTGTCTCTCTTTCACTCAATACCCGACGCGTGAGTGAGAGAGAGAGACAGACGACCGCTCACCGCGCCGCAATTCGCACCGCTGTGGTCGTGAACGCGCTGTTAGGCTTTATTTTATTAAGATTGACTATTGTATATTATTTCTGACGCCCACGGAAGTGGGCAAGAGTCCCACGGAAGTCTATTGACTATAAATTAAATGGCAAAAAATCACGTTTCTTTATCTCATCACTCTAAATATTTATTTTATTTTGCATTTGTTGGCACAGCGGCAGCGGAAATTCTTGATCTGTGAAATTCGCAATTATCTAGCTATCATTGTGACGTCACGGCTTGTACTCACGGACAGCTGAGTCTTATAACAATAATATAGGTAGGAAAAAGCGATTTTGCCGCAATAAAAAGTATTCTAAATGTAGACCAGGCTTAGTATCTAATATCTATACACCACAAAAAGTTTCATTCGAATTCTTCCAGTATTTGTTTCGGAGATTAGCCTGGACAAACAGACAGATAAAACGTTAAAAAACGTTGAAAAGTGTTCTAATACTAAATATTTTAACATTGCCCCCGATTAGTTTTTCGTAAATACTTAGTTTGGAAATGAATACTGTTGTTAAAATTAGAAATAAAAAAATAATATATTTCAATTTGGAATCTGTCATTTTAATACGATTGTCCATTGAGTTTTCTCATTTTGGCGCCAATACATTGTACAATATTTTGCGATATTAAAATGGAGTGGAGTGATAAAAGAGCACAGAATCGCTTTGATTGCATTACACAAAGTAGGTATGGCGCCTAATGCAATTTTTAAAACTCTCCATACACTTGGTATTAGTCAAATGTTTGTGTACCGGGCTAATAATAGGTGATGAGACATCCTCTGTTTGTGACAGAGAAAGATCTGGCTGTCCACGTAGTGTTCGACCGAAAAAGGTGGTTAAAGCAGTAAGGGAAAGAATTCGAAGAAATCCTATCCGAAAGCAAAAGATTTTATTTCGGGAAATAAGGAAAGCACCTAGAACCGTGTCGCGTATTTTAAGAGATGACTTATGACTAGCAGCCTATAAGAGACGCACTGCTCATTTCTTAACTGATAGATTAAAGATGAATGGGGTCGTAAAATCTAAAAAACTACTGAAGCAGTACGCATAGGAAGGTCAAAAAAAAATTTTTGTTTACTGATGAAATTTTTTTTACAATTGAGCAACATTTTAACAAACAAAATGACCATATTTATGCTCAAATCTCTAAGGAAGCTTTCCAATTAGTCGACAGAGTGCAACGCGGGCATTATCCGACTGTAGTGATGGTTTGGTTAACTATGAATGAGTGACAGAGCCATATTTTTGTGAAAAAGGTATCAAAACATCTTCACAAGTGTATCAAGGTACCATTCTGGAGAAGGTAGTTAAGCCCTTTAATAACGCCATGTTCAATAACCAAGAATGGTACTTCCAGCAAGAGTCGGCGCCGGGTCACGCAGTCTTGGTTGGAAGCGAACGTCTCGGACTTCATCAGAGCTGAAAACTGACTGTCGTCTAGTCCCGATCTTAATCCGCTGGATTATGATTTATGGTCAGTTTTAGAGAATTCAGCTTGCTCTAATCGCCATGATAATTTGACATGAGTCCCTAAAACAATTCATACGCTTGGCAGTGAAGAATTTCCCCATTGAAAGAGTGCGGCTTCTATTGATAACTGGCCTCAAAGTTTAAAGGACTGTATAAGTTTTTTATATTTATTGGTTTTAAATTTGTGTATTACACATTACACACTGTAAAAGTAATAAATGTTTTTTGCTATTAATTTTTTTTTCTTTGTATGTAATAAATTTTATGGCTAGACTAGGAATATTCAATGTACCTAGATATATACCTACACACGGATTTTACTGTTTTATGATATGTATGTAGTAGATATGAAGTTAGGGGTAGAATTAAAAAGTATCATTAGATTTAAGATTTTTCAACTTCTATAACAATCCAAAGTCGGGGAGTTTCGACCTGGTTTCTCTTTGGTCGTGTCGGAATGATAAGCTATCAGTACCTAGTAATCTGCAATTTGTAGTAATCTTATCCTATCCCGATTCCTATCATGAAGAAATAAATAGTGAACTTGTGTCTGCGCATGTACTTGTGTAATATCTTGCCCTGCGTCCTAAGCTAGTCTTTGTAGTGATATCCGAAAACCGAAAGAAACTCGTGTCACTCTCGACCTATGTTCTGGCTCGCGGCTAGACCAATTTTTATATAAGTCGTAAAGTGCCTATATTTTATCCCGATATTTCGACGGGATAGAAAGTTACGCGGGTACCATGAGGCACAGCAAGTATATGCTATTTGCTCTAGATATTTTTTTAACAAGCTAGTACCCAATACATATTAAGGTACTTTATAGACTTATAATTACTGACATTGGAAGCGTTTGGCTACTACTAACGTGAGTGAGGTATTGGCCTTAAACAAAGTGCCTCAAATCACATTTACAATAAACAAATTTAAAGTGGTAGTATGGGGCACAGTATAGATATACGATCTATCGGAGGTGGGGGTAGAGTATTTTCTAATTACCATCAACTGTTGTGCAAGGACCCTTGCTTTACTAATTACTACAAAGTAATAAAGTGTGTACACATCCATGTCACGTAAGCTATGTATGTATAACCACTACTGTTCAATCTTTTGTAAGGATGTTTGTTACTCTTTCACACAAAAACTACTGAACGGATTTTCATGAAACTTTACAGTAATATAGCTTTCATATCAGAGTAACATAATAAGTTAAATTTTTGAATAATTTTTGAAGTCCGAAATCCACGCGGGCGAAGCCGCGGGCGGAAGCTAGTATAATAATATCATCTTAGCCGAATTTCGAATTTCAGCTACGGCATCTTTGTATAGAGATATAGAGGCGAGCCATCTACGCGGGACATATTACATTATAGTGCGCATGTCTTGGCGCAGATACAAGTGCAGAAAAATAAGGGAATAGTGCCATTATTTTTCTATTCCGGTGGAATGGAAATACGGCACTACCGAAGAAAAATCAAGCGCAGGATCGACGTGTTAACCTCTCCTAGGCACGAGCTGTAGCAACACTAACTTCCTGACTACTGACTGTTATTAGAAATTGAAAAATCCCAATAACACTTTTCTTGGTCCGACCCGGGATTCGAACCCGGAACCACACGGGCCACAGCTGTGTTTGAGCACGCGTACCACTAGACCACGAGGCATTTAAATAGACATGACACATGACGTGTTGTAAACAGTCGACTCTACAAAATATATTATTATACTCTGCTCTACAACAAATGTTTGTTATTGGAAGCCCGTATGGCATGCAAATGGTTCATTTTTAATTTACGTTGTGTTTAAATAAATAATAAATCTCTATTTACATAAAACGAATAAGAATTTAATAAAAATACGAATGATTAAGTAAATAATAAAGATTCTGCTATTGATAGCATAATATATATCGCATATTTATCTGAGATGATATCTTTACATCTTCGTTTGTATCTCATCTTGTTTGTATCTACATCTCTATTGTTAAAGTGAATATTATATTTAGTGTTTTACCTCTTAAGCGGTGTGTCGTAGACTTCATAGGAACTAGAAGAACACGAGCCATCACTGCTGCTGGACGCCACTCGATACACTTGACAACTACTTGCACTTTTCCTTCCATTCGTCTTTAACATATTTGTTATTGAGAAAACGTACGATGACTTGCGGTGATCTCTAGTAGGAAAGCACTGTCACTGAATTCTAAAATTAGTTTGGGACGCGCTGTCGCATATTTGAGTCATCAACGTGTAGATCGGATTGGGAATGTCTGTGATAAAACGAAACATTTCGGTGGGAAGGAAATCTAAAACGTACCGGTTTAGAATGCATTAACGTGAGGTCACTATCAAATCGGCGAGACGATAAATATTTATGTATCAATAAGCATGTACGTAACTCTATATATAATCTATATCAGGGTCACAACATATTGCCTCACGAAATATATACCCAATAGATATTACGTATTTATCAGAAGACTGTCAAAATCAACACACTTGATTATTAAATTTAAACACACTTGATTATTAATTTAAAAAAATGATAACATCTGTTTTAGTTGTTTCGATAAATCAGCAAACCCCTGGGGGTTCGTAAAGCAGTTTTGATAAACTTAGCTAAAGATACGAGATACTACGGAATAATGTATAAAATTGGTAATTTTATTCAAAATTCCCACGATTTCGATGACATTTAAATTGTGACTGTCATAAATAGGTTTATTTTTTATTTTTGCATAAGAGTGCAAATAAAGGCACAAAGGAAGTCATTGAGGACGGCGAATATTCAGCAAATTCACTGAACTTAAAAAAAAACGCCGTTTTAAAATTAAGTTATTCAAAAAATTATAAAATTTGGGTTTCTACTGCACTTAGAAGAGTTGTATGCAAGTCTTTCTCCATTTCACGTCAATAGCTATTAGAACAGAAGGAAATCATCAGGTGACCATCGCTGACGCCCAAGTTATGCCTAGTTTGCGTAAAAGCTAGTGTGATCACCACCACAGTGACTATACCTCTCGCTCACAAGACACCATCTTAAAAGCCATGTTTGTATGTATCCGGTGCTACAACTGTTGTGTTACTGCTGCATGACTGGGGAGGACGATCTCTGTTACATTGAGCCGGCACGACCGGGAAGGCAAAAACATTCAGCTGTGTGTGTGTGTGTGTGTGTATACGGTAGCCTCTAGAGGAGTAAGGAGTAGTAGAGCTGTATAATCTCTATGCGGATGTCTTTGAGCGTCGGTACTCCGTAATTATGAAATTCGAAAATGGATTGCTCGTTTGCTCCCAAGTATACTATAAAAAAAAAGAAAAAAACGAGTAATGATATAAAAATCTTTTTATTTTTAATAATAAGATAGCGAGTAGTAACAACGGCCCTGTGCTGTGTAGGCACCGATGTACGAGGTCCATGTGGATATGCAGGCGTAGGTACTTAGTATTGAGGTCTACATACCTTTGGTTCACTCGCCACAGCGACACCGAAACGCCACAGCTTGTCTTAGCCAGTGCCGGGGCAAGGCACCTTTGGCTAAATTAGCTCCAACGGTCCTCGGCTCTAATGTGAAACTCCATTGGCAGATCAGAGAAATTTGAGAGTAAGAGGTAGTGCCTCTGCATCAATGGAGCTGAATAGGGCCGTACGACCGGGTAGGTATCCTGCGCTCTCAGCGACTGCTTCTTTACCCTATTATTCCAGGAATAAAGAGTTTTATCTACACTAATGTTGTAACATTCTACTTATGTTTCCAATGCTTGACTTATAATAACTGCAGTTATAGCTCTGACAACAAAAAACTCAATTTAAGCAATTTGACATGATGTTATAATATCCAAATCGATATCGTAAAATCTCATTATAACACAGTGTGAGAGCGAGAGAGAGAGAGTGAGTGGTGAGAGAACCTTATGTCAAAATCCTTAACAGCGCGCGCTCGCTCCTGATTGGCCCTATTAAAACACTCGTTAACTATTTTGAAACTTGCTTTGCTCGTTTCAAAAACTCACACTCGTGTTTTAATACCCTTCATTATACGACAGTTGCATAAACTACTATTATGGGTTCCGCAGCCAAATAACAATGAGATCTGTTTATCTTCGTCACCTCAAGTACTTGTTTTCCTCAAGTATCTGTTTATCTTCGTCACCTCAAGTACTTGTTTTCCTCAAGTACCAAAATCATAACTTTGCTTAGTGCTAGATGGAGCGCTGAGGAAAATGACTGCCGTATGTAAGTACTTGCATATTCATTTCATTCATTCCTCAGCGCTCCATCTAGCACTAAGCAAAGTTATGATTTTGGTGGGACAAATAATTGAAATTCGACAGCAAACTCGAGCTTTCTCCACTCTGTCACACAAAATTTTGATTCAGGACGGTATAGACAGCGCCATCTCGTATGTAAATTTCGATTGTCCCATTCGTCATTCAGCGCCGCTGTAGAGATTTAGACTTGTAATTTACTGCTTACAGCAGAGCACAAATATTTTCTCTATTACATTTTTATCCTGATCTTTCCAGTATAGTTATGACAAAGAATATTAATACTTGTGTACAAATTACTCAAACAGGTTCTTTTTCTATATACATCAAGCACACAATTCAGATTAAATCCAGATGAAATAATCATTATCGGCCATCTTTGGTAGTATATTAGGTGTTTTAATGCGAACGTCTATCAAGAATACAATTGATTTTTATGTTGTTAAAATTTAAAAACCATTCCATTAAATAGACTGGTCATCGATTATAAAATAAATATAATTCAATAATTGGCGTACTTACTGGAAGTTGGTGATTATGCAAAAATTAAAACAAGATTCTCAGTACTTACTCATAATTTTATTCAAAATATCAACAACTTAATATTAAAATATAATACAAAAAAGAAGTATAGTCATACATATACACTTATGCAAATCTAAATAAAACCTTTTTGGACTATATGTACCATCAGGTATACAAACTAAATTACGTTTTTGGTGCAAAAAAATATGGTTCTTATACAATAAAATAACTCACACAGCAGTAGATCCTAGACAGAGTTAGTAGTAGATATCCGATCAATTTTTTTAGTGGAATTATATAATTTTAATTCCACTTTTTTATGAAATAGATTTCATAAAATATTAAAGTTATAATAAAATCGTAGGAAATTCAAAACTGTACATTGAATGTTATTTTAAAAGAATGCTTGGGGCCTGATCTACAATAGATATCGAAGCCAAAGATATACTCATGTTTGAAGTCCGAAATCCACGCAGGCGAAGTTGCGGGCGGTAGCTAGTGTCAATATAAATTTGTGAGCATATTTTACATATTAATACATTAATATTTGTCTCAATTACATACATCATATCAGGTAATATACTGCCGTGTGAGAGGGAGAAAAAATGATGACGTAGCTATTATAGTTATAAAATAAATTAGATACTTAATAAAAGTACCCAAGAGGATATACAGTGTATGAACTGAAAGCGGTGGGGTAGTATAAAGTGACAGGATATGGTCCGATAAACACACATACATCATTAATATAATATGTATATTATCATGAGCTTTACAGCCAAAAGTGCTTTATATTCTCTATGCAATTTTACAATGTTTTTGAAACAGTTTAGAATTTTTAATATATAAGAATAATGTATAATTTGCTTACCTATATTCTACCAATCTCTGTCTAATTAATTCCAACAATGCCCATATGACCATCGCACCTCGCTCTAAATACATAAACTTATAAAAAAAAAACAAAATAGGTGATTGAACTTATTAAACAATATTTAAAATTACTAAAATCTTCATAGTCTATTCATACTATTGCATCACAACTTCCATATCGTTATAGTGCAGCATGCTGTAATGTGTTATTAAAAATTATTTAATACAATACATTTGAACTAACGGACTTATTCGGTACACATTACATATTCTGAATGAAAATCGAGTACTGAATACCCTAACGCAATGATGAAAATGAACAGCCAGCCTGTATAGGTATGGGGGTTCAATTTTCTGAGACGATACAAACTTCATTTCGGACAGTTATCAACTATAATTTTAATTCAGAATTTCATTGCCTACTGTTTTATAATGTATGGCATGGAATGTGTGCACAATACTTAACATATCTAAGTGTTGGTTACCAACACTAGTACTAGTACAAGTAATTTCAAGTAAAATATTACAAAAGTAGTTTAGTTATATTAGTAAAATAAGTATTGCCAAGTTAAAAGTTCATATGTCAGCATAATTATTAGTCACCCGCTACAGTCGTAAAGTTTACACAACTATATGCAGCTGAGCCTTAGATATGTAAATATATTATGTTATATTATAGTGTACGTACACTTAAATTAATAATACGGACGACGAGGATTATTCTGAAACAATAATATACAAGTTAATAAAATTGTATATAGGGTATAGTGACCAGTAAGCAGTAATCAGTGACCAGTAAGGAGTAACCAGTGAGCTGTAAACAGTGATCAGTAATCAGTGATCAGTAAGCAGTAATCAGTGGTCAAAAAGCAGTAAGCAGTATCAGTAATCAGTGAGCAGTATCATAAATCAGTGAGCAGTAATCAGTGTTTATTTACCAGCGGGTTAGGTCGGAAGCGGTAGGCGAGCATCATGCGCTTCCTGTACGCGTCAAACTCGTCGTCCTCCGACGAGACCACGTCCGACGTCTTCGCGCCGAGACCCATGTTGGACCCCGGCTGGTTGGACCTGTAATGCGACATGCTCTAGTTGATTATTGAGGCAGGGGAAGACCAAGCTGATAATATCTTTATATATGTAAAATTATCATGTTAATGTTAGTTACCATACTCCGCCGAAACGGCTCGACTGCTTCTCATGAAATTTGTGCATATCGGGTAAGTTCTAGAATCGGCCCACATCTATTTTTCATCTCGATATTTCCAAGGGATGGAAACTTACCCGAGTGAAACCGTGGAGCGTAGCAAGTTATTTATAGATTAACATATGACAAATTGCATAGCCGCTTGAAGACGGTTATATGAGGGGAAAATGAGCTATGTTAGAAATACAGAACATAAATTATAGAAGCCTTTATTATCAGATCCTTATCGCCTCACGCTTATACGATACCCGCGAAAAGTGACAGCTAGCCTGTCGCGTTTCGTGCGGTGTGTAAGTACCCAGAGGTCCCGTAAAGGGAGGAGGAGGAGGGCAACGCATCTGTATAGCCTCTATGCTGATGTCTATGGGTGTCAGTACTGTACTATAAAAAAATATTTATACGATTTTACTCCTTATGTTGTTTTCGTATCTCTAAATCCTTGCAAAATTCCAAACTCTAACATATAACTGGATTTGTAATTAAAGAAACCATAGGATACCTTAAGTTCTGGTTTTCAGTGGGGACAACAAATGTAAAGATTCTTGGCTGAGCCATTAATGCTAGAAATTAAGCTTATTTGGCATTATCAAAGAGGAAGAGAAATAATAATATATTTTGAAAATAAATCATCTTACTTGTTGATCGGCTCGACTATGCCGGTTCCCTCCGCGCCGAGACCCTGGCCCTCATTCCACCCCAGCTTCTGGAGCATTTTGAAACCTGGAAAAAAGCAAGTTTTTTTTCACATTAAATAATGATCAAACGCTTCATAAAGATGGTAGCTAAAATAGTTAAAGCTAAAATAGAAATAGTCGTAGTTGAGACGAAACAATGGTATCGTAGAGTACGGTAAACCTTTATAATCGCCGTACAAAAGCAGGTAGAAGAAAAATAATGAATAACATGAACTAAGAAATTCATAACATCCCCAAAAAAAGTGAAGTGAATTTATTAGGGATAGAATTGAAGGTGAAACATCCGTGCACAGTTTTATAATCATTATTTTATTGTATTGATATCGGATTTGGATATCGCCAAATTGAATAAAATGTGTAAAAAGAGCAGATAATGGCATCATAGGATTAAGAAGCTAATCCATTGAAGGCTACTGATCGTTTTCTAAAACATTGGTTATTTTGGACTGGCGTTATTGTCTTTATGGATTCTAATTTAGTCTTTCAATCACTAAAACTTCTTACTGTCCCATTATTTACGTAAGAATTATTTACCAATGTAGAATATTCTAAGTCCATTCATTACGTTCACTTATACAAAGCACTCACCGAGGTTGTCTTCACGTAGTTTGTACTCCTTATAGTCGCTTAGATCGGGCTCCTTACCGCTCTTCACAGCTGAATACTTCTCCATGAATCTGTAAACGTTTTAGGCATCTATCAAGTTACCACAACTACAACAACTCTTCATAGAAACACATCAGTTGTCAAGATTCTTGACACCACATTTGGACAGTGTCCAATATTTCAACAATCTCGAAACTTCAGGGAGTGTAAATACGTGGCGAAATTAATATAAATTTATTCATAATCCAATTTACTGGAAATTGGTACACTGTTCTATCCATAACATCATCCCGGTAGATTTTTTATCACGGCAGCCATCTCTGTAGAGACAAGCCATCTGCACAGGACATACTATATAATGCACATGTGTGTGCGCCGCAACAAGTGCACTCTCTGTTCTCTCATTCTCGAAATCCAAATAAATAAATCTTTTTGGAATTTTACAAATAGGTATAGTTCAACCAGGAAAATAAGTTAGCTTGGCTTTCGTCGTTGACGCAGAAGAGAGCAACATAGGCCGATCCAATCCGATTTATAACACCAATTCAATAAAAACCTTATTCCAAAACTCATAAGGCTTAAAATATAACAAGGCGTGAGCTCATGCTATCTCGCTCGCTGCATGAATTTTGACGTTTGTGTGAGGGACAGCCTATGACAGCTGACGTGCCGCTAAGCAACTGACGAATGCAAATAGACCCAGCTCTTATTTGACCAATGGCGAATGAAGAATTTCCCGTGCAAAAATATTGCCTGCTGATTGGCTGAAATATTTTCGAGCAATTCAAAAAAATGTATTCTGCGCAGATACATCGGTGTAACTTATTTAATTGGTACAATTATAAATAGATTCTTTCTTTCTTCTTTTATCCTATGGGACAGTAGTCCGTCACGAGCGGAGAGAAATCAAATCCTATCCAATCCACAACATCTCATCTTACCTCTTCAACTCCTCGGGTGGCAGGAAGTCCCCGATATGATGTTTCCCAGCGGCCTGCTTTGTCAGTTCGTCTGCCCACTTCTCCGTAGCATTCATTTCTTTGGCTCGCATTCTGTATGCAACATTTATTTTTCATATAAGATTTCCTTTTTTTTGGTAGATAGATAATATAGCGAATGTACACTAACAATAGTGATATCAAGTAAACACTATTGTTTTCATTGCATAGGCAAGTCTAAGGGTCTATACATATATACATATATATAAGGGTTAGAAACCTGCATAGATGTAATATTATCTAATTGCCCAAGGATTTTGTAAATTGTAAAGGTATGTTAAACCCTCTCAAATTCCTAAAAAGGTAGCCATAACTTCAAGCCGGAATTAATTTTAAGTTGCTTGTCTAATCTCGCTGGTTAATTTTTTTATGCCATAGCGGGGAAAACAACTACTATCACCAATCATACTTTTATCTAGATGCGAACCACACAAGAGTCATCAACATCATGTGGGCGAGAGGTACCTCCACGGCTCCGGCCAGCATTATCACTACCAGAGATACAACTTACTTGTGTTCCCAGGTTCCCTCCTTGGTGTCTTCGTCGCTGTCATATTCGTACTTGTGCCTGCCGGCAGCAGCCAGGCGTTCAACCTCCTGTCTCTTTTTTAGCATGTCCTTAAATACAACCACTTTTACATATTAACACCAGTTTAGAGAACCAAGTAAAGTTATATTTGTTACTTCACTAAACATACCATGTCTCGGAAAAAGTAATCCAGATTCAAATACTGCTTGGTAAACATAATAATTATAAGAAAGAAAGAAAGAAAGAAAAGTTTTTATTATAGAATTACAAGAATTACTTTTTGAACGTCAACAATTAAACCTACCACCGGTTCAACCCTAGCCCTGTCCTGAGAAGAACCGGCGAAACAAACTCAGCAGGCCTCATGTTTTGATCAGTTGTAAAATTCAAAAATATAAAAATACAAGTACATTTGCATATGATATAATACAATACAATTCATGAATGTACAATAATTACAGCCTGGGAGGAGGGCACCAATCCCAAGATGTGGTATCTGTCATAAAATCTGTTACCTTATAGTAAGCCTTACCAAACTTTTTTTTATTTAACTTTTTTAAATTTATTATACGAAAATTTTTGGACGTTTTCTGGGATACTATTGTAGAGGCGTATGCATTGCCCCCGAAAGGAATTCTTTACTTTACTAAGTATGTGAAATGGTATGTCTAATTTATGCCTGTTTCTCGTATTTATGTTATGATTATCATTTTTGGTTCTGAATTCACTAATGTTCTTTCTTACATACAATACATTATCCAAATTGTATTGAGAGTAGACAGTCAGTATACCGATGTCCTTAAATTTATTTCTAAGTGATATATTGGAGGCTAGTTGGTAAACTGCACGAATAGCTCGCTTCTGCAGCACTAAAATATTATTTATGTCCGCAGCGTTTCCCCACAACAGTATGCCGTAAGACATAATACTGTGAAAGTAACTAAAATAAACTAATTTAGCAGTATATTCATCTGATATTTGTCTAATTTTTCTAACTGCGAATGCTGCCGAACTAAGCCTATTCGCAAGCTTGGTGATATGGGGACCCCACTGTAATTTAGAATCTAGTGTTATTCCTAGGAAAATTGTAGATTCCACTAGATCCAGAGTTGCACCATTTAATAATACATTGGTTGGAACCTGTCTAACATTAGGTAGAGTAAATTTAATACATTTTGACTTCTTACTATTGAGTAATAAATTATTAACACTAAACCAATGTATCATCATTGAGAGAGACCTATTTACCTCTTCGCAATTAATCTGTTGTCGCTTATGTTTAACAATAAACGACGTATCATCAGCAAATAGGACTATCTCATTATTGTCTTTAGCGAGATATGGTAGGTCATTTATATATAATATTAGAAATAATAAAGGC
>LUGF01057227.1:416352-426545 GCA_001625245.1 Calycopis cecrops | reverse complement strand
TTACTTTACTAAGTCTGTGAAATGGTATGTCTAATTTATGCCTGTTTCTCGTATTTATGTTATGATTATCATTTTTGGTTCTGAATTCACTAATGTTCTTTCTTACATACAATACATTATCCAAAATGTATTGAGAGTAAACAGTCAGTATACCGATGTCCTTAAATTTATTTCTAAGTGCTAAACTGCACGAATAGCTCGCTTCTTCAGCACGAAAATAGTGTTTATATCCGCAGCGTTTCCCACAACAGTATGCCGTAAGACATAATACTGTGAAAGTAACTAAAATAAACTAATTTAGCAGTATATTCATCTGATATTTGTCTAATTTTTCTAACTGCGAATGCTGCCGAACTAAGCCTATTCGCAAGCTTGGTGATATGGGGACCCCACTGTAATTTAGAATCTAGTGTTATTCCTAGGAAAATTGTAGATTCCACTAGATCCAGAGTTTCACCATTTAATAATACATTGGTTGGAACCTGTCTAACATTAGGTAGAGTAAATTTAATACATTTTGACTTCTTACTATTGAGTAATAAATTATTAACACTAAACCAATGTATCATCATTGAGAGAGACCTATTTACCTCTTCGCCATTAATCTGTTGTCGCTTAATTGTTGGCGTTTAATAATAAACGACGTATCATCAGCAAATAGGACTATCTCATTATAGTCTTTAGCGAGATATGGTAGGTCATTTATATATAATATTAGAAGTAGAAAAGGCCTTAAAATTGACCCTTGTGGGACCCCCATGGGGATATAAATAGGTATATAACAGGTGATAATGATTATCGAAATAATATAATATCTCACTGTACTACTTCTGTACTGTACTGTACTTGTACTTGTGTACTGTACTTCTATGTATTCTTAAATTGATTTTATCCAGTCTAAATAGACTCTAAGAAGTTATAATAAACGAATAGTTAGACCAACAGTTAATTTGCCACTTAAGTTACTAATAATAAAGTAGGTACAGTACAAATTTTGGTTTCGCAGGTACCAATTAGAAATAACTAATATAAAGCATTTATTAGGTTGTTAAGGGTTAAGTATCAAATAACTACTGGATGCTTTGATGGTACCAACGAAGCCTGCTCTAAATCAGCCTACTCATACTAACCTGAAACAACAGATTGAGTTTGAAGTTATCTTCACATTTCTGCCAGTCCTCGGGACTCAAGTTCACTGTGCCATAATTGGTCATGGCATATTGCATTAAGGCCTGATTGTTCCGATTGAGTGTTGTTAACTTTATACCATCTCCATCTATCTTTGATAACTGTGCTCCTGAAATTATCAACAAATTGGTTTAGGATATCTATCATCTCATTGTAAACCTAAAGTACCTAATGTTAAGATATTTACCTAAGCCAAAGGTTATGTAAAAAGGCTAAAAAACATAATTATACAAGCTGCGCCCCGCGAACTTTCTTTTTAACTTTCGATCCCGTGGGAATATCGGGATGAATAATAGATATTGGCCGATTCTCAGACCTACTCAATGTGCTCACAAAATTTCATGAGAATCGGTCAAGCCGTTTCGGAGGAGTTTGGCAAAGAAAACTGTGACACGAGAATTTTATATATTAGATATACACCGTGCAATTATAATGGTTCTCGAGCCGAAGCATATGAATTTGGAATAACCTGTAGCACCAATAAAAACGGGTAAAACAATTGTAACGTCAACTATAAAAGAGTTTCAATTTTAATATTTAATTTTTATTCCTTCGAGTTGGTAATAGTAAGTAGTCTTTACACTTGTATGAATGGATTCTCAATAGCGCGGCGTATATCAGCAGTTACGTAATAAGTTCTGCTACCTGCCGGCAGGCAGCGCGCGATGAACGTAAATACTAGATGGTTTCTGTTTTTCTTTCGTAAGTACTTTATACTATTAAACATGATTATTCTTATCATAAGAGATAATCAGATAGAGATAACAGAATTTTATGTATTTCAGGCATATTTAAAAGTCGGATCTACCTACGAAATAATTAACTTACTTACGGATTATGAAATAACTTTTCTGTTCACTTGTTCTCCGTTCAATACACGTTTTAAGCTATTGTTTTTAAATTTTTCAATGTACACATCTCTATCACTTTTTAATTTATCAAAATATGTTTTCACTATTGCACTGCGTAGTTTCATCACCACAAGAAAAACTCCAGGGGAATTTAAGTCCGGGTTCCTGGGACAAACCTACTTAAGCCATTACATAATACCGATAGCCGCCAGGCCATGGTCGAGGAGCCATTGGGTTGCAGACAATATGGTGCTTGTCGTGAGGACTTTCTATTCCTTGTTGATGCATCTTGTAAATTGTAATTGGCAATAGCATACAACTGTACCATTGCTAAGTACTCCACGTTTGAGTATTCATAATGACGACTCATTTTCACGAAATAAACACAGAATAAACATCAAATACGGTTCCGACTTCCCACGCGCAACGAGACTGACCAGGGGGGGACAGTTTAGAACAAAGGCGACTTTTATAATAGGACAGGCGCCACCTACGCTTTGGCGCGGAAAACTATTAGTTCTAATGCGCACTGGTAGATGTCTCAGTACGCGCAAATTTACAAGATATTTGAAAATCATTCATTCAATTATTAATTATTAATATTTTAATGTATATGAAATTCTAGAAAATAATTGAAACATATTTCATGAAAGTTATCGGTTTATCGATTTTAAAAATTCTTAGCAATCTAAGATATTAGCAATATCAGTAATGGCAACCATGCCACGGAAATATAGTAACATACTCTGGCAACATTTTAAATTACACAAATATGGTTGCCGAAGCTTGCGTCTGCGCTCGTATGTTTTGTGTGTCCATTTTGTGTTAAAATATTAGTTCTTCAGTGTTTAAGTTTCTTTATCAGACTTTATCAGAGTTGAGTTTCTCCTCCGTCCTGTTGTTGGATTCAACACCCGGAACTTAATATTTTTGTCGCTACGTTACTTTACGTTCAGTGTTATTTACATAGTGATGTTTTGCGAAAAGAGGCTATTTTGTGTTGTTTGTATCTTTAAACAATAGAATATAAGAAAATTAAAAAAAAATAAAAAGATTGTCTGTTTTATTTCATAAACCTGAATCTATAGTTATTTGTTGTAATTTGCGATAATTCTGTTAATTTTCTGTAATAGTTTTCGTAATAATATATCTATTTACTGAGAAAAATTTTAATTATGCCGGATATGTTATTTTGCTCTCGGAAACTTGATATTTAATATAACATTAGTTACAAATTATTCTCGGTGTGCCTCCGGCTTGTACTAGGGCGGTTTTTTGCATATTGTAATAGCTTTGTTCACATCATATGTTCAACTCACTAAGTCACAATTATGTTAATATTATTAATATATATTATATAACTAACCTAGAAACACTTTTTGATCAAAATTGAATTTAAGACGTGAACACTGCTATTATGAATTAATATTTCTATTATGTTATTTATTATCGCATAAATCGCTGCTTTGGAAGAATACTGCTGTAACTCAAAATGAGTGTATTTCTCAGTACAGCATACTTCATATATAGTACTTCAAACTTAAAAAAAAAACTTCTAACTGCTGTACTGAGAAATTCACTCATTTTGAGTTACAACAGTATTCTTCGAAAGCAGCGAAATTTTAGAGAATATAGTAACCTATATGTATCTATATATATGAATTTTAGTTCCCGCGCCAAAATGCAGGTGGCGTCGATCAAATCGAGATTCTTAAAAACCACACGAGAGGGCTCTCTTACTCTATGATTGGCTTATGTCGCGCGTTCGCCATTTGCTAATTATTATGATTTACTTGTGCGTAATTTATGAATGAGTGGATAGTAAAATAATGTAGTACCTCCGATTTATTGCCCTTACTATTAGTTCTCACTTTTTCAAACGCTAGCGATATAACTATCGACTTTAATAAAAAAAAATAGTTATTTTAATAAATTAATATTATACATAGGTTCTGTTATTGATATAGAACTCAAAATTTTCTTTTCGATGACGACTTTAATCTCACGCTGTATATTAATATGTTAAGCAAAAACTTTAGGAACATTTTTAGGAAAATTGCGCGGACGGAGGAGTATGAAATTTGGCATACTTATAGTTTACGTGTAAGAGAAGTGCAGAATGCTAATATATTTTTAATTTTTTTTTTGAAAATTCTTTTTGCATTTTATTTGCCCTAATTAGAACTACCCATAGCACGTCGACTGTACTTTTACCTGGAAGAGGTGGTGGCGGTATAGTTGCCATGCCGGGGGGTTTGATATCCACTGGGGGGTCATCTCCCCACCTAGATTTCCTCTTCTTGCGCCTTTCACGTTTCATATCTCCTTCGTCATCACTTTGGGAGCTTGCTTCGCGTTTCACACCACTATTAAACTGGTAAGGGTTGTCTTGATAGTTTGAATAAAAATTGCTGAAAGAATTATGGTTTAATATCTTATAAGGCTAGCTAGACTCATGGTCATTTCGTAGGGCATGAAAAGTAAAATATAACCTATGTTACTTCCTAATAATGTAACTTTCTATTATTGACAAAATGGTGAAAGTGTCCGACTTTGTCGTTGTCTTGTCGTTGTGTTTGTTGTGTTGCATCAATTGTTTTTATTTTATAATATTAACTAATCATGACCTTGTATACCAACTTTATCCCTTTAGGAGGATTTTTTGTCCATTTCAGCTACGCAGATAATTTTTAATTTAAAATTAAAAACTTATATACCTATTTTCAGTGGCGTAACTATGCCGCTCGAGGCCCGTGGCAAATTCATCGGATGGGGGGCCCAGCCGATGAATTTTGAACACAAAGAAAGAACACAAAAAAGCTTTTTTTTAGGAAACTCCTCTGATCGGGGGGCCCTTCCGGCTGGGGGCCCGTGGCATTTTGCCGACTTGCCACCCTGTAGTTACGCCACTGCCTATTTTTATACTTCTAAATGAGAAAATTCCTATTTAATATTTCACCCCAATAGGGGAAGAATTTCTAAATATTCCTTCTTATTACTTACTTTTACCATGAAAGGAACATACCTACCAAATATCAAGTTTCTATACATCCGGCTGTGCGTTGATATATAAATCAAAGAGTCAGTTTTGCATTTTATAAATTTGGTGATTTAAAATAGTTTTCATACCGAAACACCAAAAAAAACTTTTTATCCCCATTCCCATGAGAAAACTTCTAAACGGCTGAACCAATTAGGTTGAAATTTTATAAGGGTATTTCGATGGTTTCCTGGATTATTAAAAAATACAATTGGAACCAGTAGGTGGCGCTGATGTCGGTATGCCACATACTAAACGGCTTGACTGATTAGGTTGACATTTTGAATGTATATTTATTCTATTGTTGTATTATCTATGTACACAAATATATTATCTATCACTACTTAGTAAAATGTGTCTGTACGCTTAGATCTTTAAAATTACGGAATAGATTTTGATGTAGTTTTTTTAATAGATAGAGTGAATCAAGAGGAAGGTTTATATGTATAATAACTCTATTTTTGAAATCTACGCGGGCGAAGCTGCGGGCGAAAGTAGTGTTATGTAAAAGTGTTATATAAAAGTTTGTACTTAATACACTAGTTTTCCTTTTGTGTGTTGTAAAGGTAGGTGTTGACAAACAATCATATATCAAAGTGTTTTTGTTTTTTTGTCCTAATGGTGTTGATTTAGTGTAGTCGTCAATTTAAAAAGCGAACATTAAACTGTTTTAGCACTCATGTTGACCAAAAAATAAATGTAATGTATTTTAATAATTTGATTTACTTACATTTCACTACTGATATTTTATTAGTCTTACTTCAGACATTAAAGACATACCTGTCCATATCTTCCTTGTTGGGCTTGTTATCATTGCTATCATCATCTTCCAAGGAGAACTCTGGCTCATACTTGTCTTCAGGGTTTATTTCATCCGGCCTCATATTATGGCCTTCATTTCTCATCTTATTTAGTAGATCCCGATACATCTTATATTCATTTGAATTTGTGTTATGTAGGAACCTGAAAGAAATTATGAAGTAAAACCAATACATAGGACAACATTAAAAAGGATGTTTATATTTAAATAAACCTGTAAATCAAATGAAACAGCGTTGTGCTACATAATATATTGGGTGTCTTACGACAACGCTGTTTCATACTAAATGTAATAAAAGTAATATAAAAATGAATACAACGTAATCCTCCTTCGGGATCAAAGCTATAGTGGCATTACCACATAGATTGGTCTTGTAAATTCATTTTCAGAACACTTTCCCAGTGGTCACCATTGGACGCTACTTCAGCTGCTGCACGGTGAACTGAAGACTGGAACGTATCTGCAGAAAGAACTGCACACCACGAGTCAGCATTTTGTCTCAGGTCCTCTCCAAAAAATCCCATACATCCAACCCATGCAAATAAATCTAATAACTATTTTTTTAATTTTAATAAAGTTTTAATAGTTTATATGCACATAAAAAATATAAGATAAAATATAATTATTTTGTTTGAGACGGCTTTCTTAGTGAAATAGCCATATTAATATAAAAGTAACACAAAATTATATATTATGGTAAAATATCAATTTATGGTTTTTCTCAACAATTTACCTACTCTTTCATTGGAAATATACACTCTATCTATAAACATCTTTCACTAAGCATCTCTATACAGCATTTCTTTTTATCAATGTTTTGAAATGTAAAAAAATAAAATAAGTTGTTTCATTACCTTTCTTATTGGGCGGAGGTGGAATGTTACTTTCATGTTCTTTTGGCAGCATTGGAGGCAATGGCGGATGTTTTAATGTTGAAGGCATCGATTCAGGTTTTTGCTCATTCATCATAGGAGGCATTGGCATTGAATTTGGAGGCATGAAGGGCATATTTGGTCCACCCATACTTGGTCCAAAGTTCGGGCCATTAGGCCCAAAGTTGGGACCATTAGGTCCAAAGTTAGGACCATTGGGTCCAAAGTTAGGGCCATTAGGTCCAAAGTTAGGGCCATTAGGCCCAAATGGCGGTCCCATAAAACGAGAATCGTTGTTCATGGCATTTGGTGGCATCATTGAATTTGGAGGACCATTAGATGGGAAAAATGGAGGCATATGTCCAGTCGGCCCTGGGCCACGTAAGTTAGGGCCGCACATGTTCGGTGGCATGGGACCCGGTCCACAACCTCCATTTGGACCGCCAAAATTCGGTGGCATTGGAAAGTTAGGCGGCCCTCCCATGAAAGGCATTTGATTTCCAGGCATATTTGGGGGCATATTAGGATTTTTTGAACCCATATTCGGAGAAATATTTGCATTCCCAGATCCCATATTAGGTCCTGTTTTTGGCGTTTTCGTGTCCGGTCCAGCACCTAAGTTCATGCTTGAAGCTGCTCCCATTGTTCCAGGAGGCATTGGATTAGAGCCCATAAGACCAGGACCCATTGGACCAGAACCCATTGCACCTGGCCTTATGGGACCAGATCCCATCGGCCCGGATCCCATTGGTCCTGGTCCCATTTGTCCAGGCCCCATTGGCCCGGGTCCCATTGGTCCTGGTCCCATAGGTCCTGGTCCCATTGGTCCAGGTCCCATTGGCCTGAGTCCCATAGGTCCAGGTCCCATGGGTCCCATTGGCCCAGGCCCCATAGGACCAGGTCCCATGCAACCGGGAACCATTGGACCCGGTCCCATGGGGCCTGGTCCCATAGGTCCAGGACCCATATGACCAAAACCTAAAGGCCCTGGTCCCATAGGTCCTGGACCACCCATTGTACCAGGGCCCATTGGGATTGGACCCATGGGTAGAGGATTCATAAAATCTGGTGGTGGTGGAGCAGACACTACGGGATCTGGTGCAGCCTGGCCAGAATCTGAACCATAGTTTTCAAAATCTTGTTTGGATTTTGATTCATAATCGTCATTAGAATCTGAATCGTCATGAGCATTCCAGTTGCTGCTGGCAATGCCAGGAGGAGATTGATCAGGAGGCATTACAGAGATTTGCATCAATGATGGAATATGATTAGTATCGCGATTAGTTTTTCTATCTTCCACTGTGGGGGTATAGGGACTGTGTGTTCTATTTCTGCTTCTGTCGCTCCAACGTCGGTTCCTTTCTCTGTAAAAGAAATATAGCCAGTTCTACTTAAGTGTAATTGTTTTGTGAATAAACATTTCAAATGTAGGATTATTATCTGAACAGTAGACTTATGACATACAAAAAGACATCTTCACGCAAAGCAGAGAGAACAGAATTTCACACATCACAATCCTTACATGCTTGCCCCGCTTCCTCCACATCCATCTTCATACCAACAAGCTGGTTCAACAAACAATACAATAGCTCTTATGTACAATAAGTTGATATAATATGCCCTGGATTGTAGAAAATAGGATAAAAGAGAAAAGGCCTACATCCGGCAGTAAGCACCACAGTTTCTATTAACTGTATACTAGTCATTTTATAAATATAGTTTGAAATATTAATATTTCGTAAATTTAGCAATCTATACATATAATAAAATTGTAAGAAAGACAAAACTATACATTGAATATTTTTTAAAAGAATACTTCGGGCGTGACTCAAAAAGTCCTGCATAGATTTACTTCAAATTTTGCATGAACATTACTAACAGGTCAGGTCAACATATAGGCTACATATTATCTTGATATTTCCACGAGATCGCAATTTATGAGGGTGAAACCGCAGGGCGCAGCTAGTTGTTATTTAAAACTATGAACCTTACTTGCCATATTTGAGGACTAGACAATATAATTATCATTGTATTTTTGTATTGTAAATTTGAATTTATTCAGCAAAAAGTCTACTACAAGTAAAATTTACTTTGCTATTATGATTTGAAAGTGAAGTTAGAAGCATCAGAGTATTTGCAGTTATATGCTGCTGGGAAACAAAGACAAAGTCATTGAACTGAAAAAATGTAACTACCTGTGCCTGCCGTCATGACGTTCTGATCTTCTCTCGTGAGAATATTTTTTTTCAGTGCCATATACTTCATCCTGTTGTTGAGATTCAGACTTCTGCTTGTTCCCTTCATTTTTTTTCCTTTGAAGTTCATCATTTTTCTCTTGTTTATCTTGTTTTTCCTGTCTCTCCTGTTTTTCTTTTGCTTCTCTTTCACGATTTTCTCTATTTTGCTTGTCAAGAAGTGCTTTATATTGAGTCATAAAACTGCCATCATTTGAGAAAATATTTTGTGATCCTGCTTCCTCTGGTGGTGCAGGACTGTAAATTAAAGATTTAAAACTGAGTATATTTTTTACTTCAACATTATGAGCCTATTCAATTATGAACAAATGAACCATTCACTATTGAATCTATCCATTATTGAATACCAAAACCAAATTATAGGATCTAGTACAAATATTGCCTATAATCAACGCTGGAAAGCGAATTTAGTTGTATCTAAAAAATTTGTAAAATTTTATTCGCATTTTTTCAATGACAAACATTTGATTTTTATTTCTATTTCACTCTAACATGGATATAGACAAGCGCAGCGGCTCATCAACATATTGACACAGAAAAACGATCTTGTTGTGACAAAGTATACCACATTTTTCAAGATGTTCTTTTCTTTGTTTCTTTCTTACGTATAATTTCCTATACATATGATACCGTAAGCATTTTTTGCTATGTAATTATCCCATACATACTGAGTACATACATAATTACACAGTACATATATGTACCAGCACACATGGTGTGTAAGTAGCCGGTGGCCCATTGAGGGAGGAGGAAGAATGGAAGGAGAAAGGAAGGCAGCGCAACTACTAATGTGTTGTGCAGATGTTTGTGGGCGTTAGTAGTCTTTTAAAAAGTTCTGAGTTCTTGTTTGCCCCCATATACAATTTAAAAATATGTGTGTGTAAGCCCTTTAAAGGATGGGGGTAACGCATCTGCAGATATGCAGATATCTATGGGAGTCATTAGTCATGAACTTGCTTGACTGCTTGTTAGCTCTCTTATATTATAATAAAAAGTTGTTAGAGGCACCTGAAATCTCATAATATTTATTATATATCAACTGAGCTAAAGAAATAAACGGATGTGCAGCAAAATACATGCTCAGCCCTGTTTATTGTATATTAGAGTTTATTATGATTATGTCCATGTATGCTGTGTCACGAGTGTGTTTTCACGCACACATTGAAA
>LUGF01057227.1:393397-407521 GCA_001625245.1 Calycopis cecrops | reverse complement strand
AATATCTGACATCCCAGAACGATATACTCAGAAAAAACAAAGAAGGGCATTAATTGAGGAATGCATAAAAGAAAGCAGTATTACTACCAACCCTTTGGAGGTCAGAGAAACATCATCGAAAAAAAAATCAGAATAGCATCTAACCTTAAATCGATGGATTTACGATTGTCCGCATCAACCAATTTTGATTCTCTGCAGTTTTTGGCGTTATAATGTCTCGGACTAATTCCAACATTGCACTTCTTAAAAAAATCCAGATGTTGGCTCGAATGTCTTTATAGGGGAAGAGAAACCTATATAAAAGCGACGGTAAAATAAAACATCCAATTCATTGCATATTATTCTTTTTATATTTTTTTCATCAGTTTAAATGGAAAATACAATTTTATTTATTTTATTTATATTGTTGTCATTTATTTATTGTAAACAAATATATTATAAAAGATTTACATATTACTATCAAAACAAATATTCACAAAATGGCAGACTAACTAAACAATCATCATAGCTGTTCCATAGAAGCTTGCTAACAATTGCATCGTTTGAGCTAAACAAGAAGAAAGTTTTGGCACTGATCCCACAATTCAATTTAAATCGACGGCATAAATGCATATTGCAGCAACACTGGCCGTATACACCGCGATTAGTTAGTCTGTGTATTCAGATTTTGAATAGGTACCTTTTAAAATAATACTCGACCACATTCCCTTCAGGTCTCAGTGTATCCGACTGTGTCCGGAGCAGATCGGTCACACAGTCAACCAATACACCAAGACGGACTAAAGAGAGCCTACGCTTGACTATTGTTGCGAGTGGTAACTTGACAATAGTTATAAAACTAATCGCTGCCTCAATGTTGAAATTTCCGTAATGACTTATGAAAAAAAAAACAACAAACTCTTGTTTCTTTCGTAACAATACAAATTCCATCGCATGGATTAAATCAACTAAATCGAAACATTCAAACAATCAATCTATACATAAAATAAAAAAAAGTACCTCTTCTCATTTCTGCATTACCCTGCCTTAACAAATTAATATACAAGTAGACAGTATGCGAAACAAAAATAAAAAGCAATGGAAGAGGGACCGTGAGCAAAAGAAATCACAATAAGGAACATTCTCGGTCGAATGTCCTACACATTTTCGCATAATACTCGATTTCTGAGCAGCGATAAGCCAGTCCCTTCCACTGTTAAACGAAATGCCGAAAAGAAAAAAGTATATTCATAATTGTACCTATACTTCGTTTATAATCTAATTTTTTTTTACATTTTAATAATTTAAAAAACAACCAGCACTCGGTCGAGAAATTTATATCCATTTTTTTTGTGTATTTTATATTTTGATGAAATATTAGAAGCTAATAAACGTGAGCCGATGTCAGGATTCATAGCTAGTCGTCGTTCGCTCGAACCGGCTGGCAAGTGTCGGTCTCCCGCACGACTCGAGCATGTATATATCTATACACAATAACACTACCGCATCGTCTTACATCTTGACTCGTATAATGCACTGATATCTCAGGGGCACAAATATCGCAGCATCGTTGCGGCGCCGCGCCCCGGCCCGACCGCGCCCGAGCGTCGCCGAGCGCCTCCGACCGCGCCCGTGCGTCTCCGAACGCTTCCGACCGCGCCCGAACGCTCCTACGCCCCGCCTCTCAACGCTACGCACCGCCCACAACTCTTATTATACAACATACAACTAATATAAAAATCTAAATCATAAGGCCGCGGTGCGTAATTTTGAACCGATCGCGAGCGCCGAAGGTTCACGCCTACATATACACCCTGTATACGTACCCTACAGCTTTGCAGCGGTAAAAAAAATAAAACACTACGATTATATCCCTTTACGCGTCCCCTCCGTCTATTTACATCGACATAATACATAGTATTTAGTGTGGTTCGGCGATGCGCACTCGAAACCGGGGGCCGGGAGCGAGCGGCGGCCGTTCTCGGACTGTACAGCAAATTTACACATCGGAATACGCGCCCGATCTTATACTAAATATTTAACGGATGATGTCCGCCCGCGCTCTATAATATCAGCTATGTTAAGTGTAACGACGCGCCCGCGCGACAAACGCACCGCGATATAAAACGTTTCGATACTTATATACACACACGCGAAACGGATAGGCCACAATTCATTGTCACAACGCGGGGTTAAGGCGCCCTCTATGAAACTTTCAAATTTGGAACACGAATCCGACCAATCGCGAGCGTTCTATATCACGTCATCATCAAGATGGAGGGTCACGATTGGTGGAATTTAAGCCCGAATTCGAATTGGCGTTTCAATATGGCGGCAATGGATCTCGCTCATTAAACTCGGCAAACAATAACATGTACGCGGCGCGTTTGTCTTGCGAACGGCAATATACATTTCGGAATTAGTGTACTAATAATATATATAATATGTATATATCTATCTAGGATTTAAGAAAATGATGATGTCCCTAGTATCTAAATATGTCTACACTGTACAATGGACTATGATATTTCAATGAGATATTCATTCGTATAAATGTGACAAAATACAAACATTTGCGTCCAAACCTCCTAATAACTTAATCGGTAACAATCGAGCAACTTTTGACATTCTAACTCCCTTTGTGACAATACATTACATGTGGGGGTATATTTTTTATATTTACTCTCTATATATATAAAAATATCATTAAGTGGTCTGTGTATTTAGATGCACGTCGTTTTTGGCATTCCCATAGGGCTAAATACATTATTATATTACAAGGTCTCTTAAACACTGTGTGCTACATACATAACTCGGTGCATCGATGAACAATGATAGTCCCATCACTAGGCCAACCGATATGCCCGTGTCATTGGCCGTTACGGTTTCGCATCGCTATTTGTACGATCAATTGGCCGCGTGTAAAAGAACCGTTAAAATCAACGAATGGAATGCATTTAACAGTGTCCACTTCAAGTAACAATGGTGCGTTGGATTGTCTAGTGATGGGTGTGATCGATAAATTTGTAATCGATAGTTATAAAAAAACAAACGTCTTATACTACTGGTAACAATAACAATTCAACGGATCAATATCGAATAAGGGAGATTTGTGATGATAGAAGTAAACTCGACACAACGCGCACGGACAACAACTAAACATTGGAATAGAACAGCAGAATTTATCACCGACGTCAGTCTCTCATTTAGTGTTGCCCTACTCGCACCATAATTTGATCATTCGGCGTATTCCGATAGAACGAGACAGAAATAGGAGAAGTGACGCGACTGACAAGATCGATGTAAAAATTCCACGTCCCATTCCATCAATTGACCGTTGTAAAATTACAGCGAATATAAATATAATTTCGACTAATGGTTAAACAAATTCGAATAAATAGGGAGAGAATTAGAGGAAATTCCAAATTAATCTAATATCATGACCGTATTGAGTATTTTATGAGTAAAAAAAATCTAAGCAAACAAGGGCGCACGAATTGACCGAATAACTTGACCTCGTATGCGTCATTACGTACATAAAACAATTGACATGTTCGCAGAGGCGAGCCAAGGTGTGAGACAGTACTCATATGCTTGGATCTCAGAATTAACAGATGGTCGAATATGATACGGCAAACTATTTAAACTAGGTTTACTGTAGAATCGATACATCGATTTCATTTTCAATCGTTAGCAAACACACTTTCCAAATGCGTAGCATATTCAATAGCCTGATAATACAATTAGATCCAGCACAAAGACACATCTCACATTTAGCGCCACCTCCACTATAGCGAAAACAAAGTCGACAATAATTGACCAACTAAAACAATCGAGGTTTCGTAAACCCGCGCATTGTAAACGCTTTACATAAATATATTTTCAATATTTATAATTAACGATTATGTACATAATGTTGAAACAATTTTAATGTGACACATTTAGGTTTAAGAACAGCTCCATATTGAAACTGATCTGTGTTTGAAATTGAAAACACACTTCATTATATCATTTTATCGATAAAGACCTAGGGCCATCCCCAAATCAACATTTATTTTGCAATTAATTATATACCAATATTTTATAGTCTTGCAGTAAAAATGAAATGAAAAATTCCGATACTTTTGAAAAGGTTTTATGGTTACTATCTTTAAAAATAGAAAATCAAGACTTTCTAGTTCATTTTATCTCACTGATGCCTTGGAAATTATTTAATTAAAAGGCTTAATTCAGATTAGTTGATTGATTTGATATATGTGTTATTATATTAGCTATGTACGCGAGTAAAACATGTGGTGAGTACAATAAAATGTGTCCACAAATCCATAACCACAGAGCAGCGATAATAAAAAAAATTGTTGACAAGAAAACATCTTTGAGAGTCAAATCAGAATTACTTAACACTAAATCATTTTAAAATATGGACGTTAGTTTTAGGACAACATATGAAAGACGGCATACCATACAAACCGACACTTGGACTTTGAATACAATTCATAATATAAATAATGTTATTTTATTTTAAACTATTAAAAAACCCATAGTCACAAATAGAAATGCGCTAAAAATATATTTGAAAAATAAATGACATTTATACTTTTTTAATGGACTAAGATATAACCGAAATCGTAGTCGCAAGGCCCGGTCGTACACTAAAACAACTACGTTTATTGTGAATCTGGAGGGTCAATTGAAAAGGACCAGAAACCTTAGTCTAGTGGATGTTCAAAACTGGCCGGTTGTTGCTAACTTTCGTGACGCATTAAAAACTAATTATAAATATAAAACATACATATATTTTGATAAATTTGACGCATGGATCGGCGCGTCTTCCCGCGGATAAGGGTGACGCGACGATACGCCGCGTCGCCGCAGCTAACCGCTGTACACACAGCCACCGCGTATCGAGTTGTCACCTCAAGGCGTTGTTTATTTGTGACATTGATCGCCTCAGTATTTACAAGTCCACGGATAGAACGCACCGAATCCGCGCTACGGAATATATTATTGACAAAATCTTTAACAAAAAAGTTCAACCGGCCTCAAGCCCGAGATATTTCATCAAGAATAAAAAAGGCCGAGTCACAAAAGGAATTTACAGGAAATCATAGAAAAAAATAACACTAATTCACTAGTTTCAAAGATCTCAAGGAATATCTCATTTTTGAGGTCGGTCAAAACGTTGATATCATTCAAATTCACTTATAATAAAATTTAACGAGAACAAATGTAACTATACAACATGCAAGCCGGGCAAGATGCATATAAAATCAATGTCCAACATTTATTTCTTTCATTGGATGGATTAAAGCGAAAGGGGCGATACAATATAAAGAGCTGCTAATTGATTCGAGATCGATTTCTAATTCAAAATTGACTAATAATAATTGCATAAGACTTGATCCGTAATAATGTAACTTATATATGAAATTATATCTCAAATGGGATAATTGCATTTACTAAAATTAACATTCCTTTGGACAATAACAGCAGACGGCAATATTTAGTTTTGTTGAATAAAACGTGGACGAACAAATTCATACTATTGGACTACGGTGTACTTATACGATATTAAAATATATATCCAGTTATATACACTATAAATATCAAACGAAATGTATTACAATCTATCATGTTTATGATTCGTCGAGTATACGCGTTCGTAACAACAGCAAATAACGCCAACACAACGTGTCACCGCTTCTAGGGCCGAGTCACACTACTCCGCCGCCGAAGCGATCACACGTACAAGTATCAAAGTAATAATTTCACGTACATTAAATACAGTTTATGTCTGAAAATATGTTTATATAATTAGCTAAATCTTCGTAAAGTTTATCATAAAATTTCATATGGGCCCTCATATCCGGTGTGACGAAGATAATTTTTTATTCGAATAAAAATTAATGGAAGAACCGTTCAACATAAAAACATTCGTCGCAACGTAACAAACACGTGTCCAACGCCTACAGCGTGTAATATCGACCTATAATAATTTTGCACTCGATCATCAATATAAGGCAGCTTCAATAGGAATCTTTTAACGCAAAAACCCTTAACGTTATCTATAAATACACACATTTACAATACTGTAGTTTGGCTTGCACCTCGCCGGGTGTCGGACACTGTGGGGGCGCTGTTGTCGCTGCGGTCCGCAGGGTGTGGCGCGAGTGTTAGCGGTACTAGAGGCAGCGGGCGGGCGGCGCGTATCGCGAGTGTCAGTACGCCTGCGTCGTGCTAGCAGTCACTCGCTCCGGCTTCAGGTTACGCTGAAATTGACAAGAAAACAGTCATTTAATGTCCTATTAAGTTTTTTTATAATATAAGGCTACGGAGACTGACGTCCGTAGACATCAGCATAGAGGTTCTCCTCCCCCCACCATGGGCCACTGGCGTACTTACACTCAGCACGAAACGCGATAGTGTAGCTGTCACTTTACGCCGGTCTCGTATAAGCGAGAGGTACCTCCCCGGTGGTGTCGGCCAAATTCAGCTGCATTTTTTTTCTTTAGAGTAAACTATGGTTTGACAATAAATCATTGGGACACAAACACAACAAAATTATTAAACTATAGTATAAGTGACTAAGTGAACATTAAACAAGGAAAACATACGCTCCAGAATGTAAACACAGGTCAGTGTTTTGTCATACCTCTTATCATAGAAAACAATAATTAATCTAGTGTTTCAAATTATAGTACAGTAGCAACAACATTCTAGAACTTACTGGCAAATTCTTGTAATCCTTTAACCGCGTGCCAGACTTGAAATTTTAAATAAAAATACACACATTTTATCTTGTAGCAATCGTCAAATTTCTAATCAACACAAAAGAAAATGTTTTTTTTTTCTTACAAGCTAATAACGAATAAATGAATTATGAGCAGCAAGCTAATAACGTAAAGATATAGTACTACTCGGACGCGTTAACATGGCACCTGGCTTTTGATGTAAAAGACAAGTAGCGTTAGCATCACAGTTTTTTTTAAATTTCTTGTTACTTAAAAAAAAAATATTTGTTATTGTTTTTTTTTAGTTTTTAGTAGTTTTAGTTTTTCTTTTAACAGTTAGGTTTGGACGTTTTATTTTGTAACAGCTACCTACATAAATTTGTTATTAGAGACAGTGCGTTCTCCAAAAGAGACGTTCCAAAATTGTATGAGCCCTGGGTGTACTCTTGTACAGCTAATGGCATAAAGGAAATACAATTTGAGCAACATTTGCATAGTTTAAATCATGGATACGTCTTTATTTCAGACGCCCAATAAATATAATCTTTCCACAATAATGCAACACTATGACATTAATAACAATGGCGTCTTGTTTAGAAATCTGACGTTAGACGTATCTGTCAAACAATTGACATTGCAAGTCCATCAATCGGCCTCGAATTACAGCATTTTTAAAGTTAAATAAAAATAAAGTATTTAATTTTAAAAATACTGTGATCAAACAATGATAATAAAACCTCATGGGATAAACTTTTTTAGTATCACAGAATAATTTAACACTTGTGTTGAAACGCGCCATCTTGACAAGTGTTGTCATTTAAAAGTAAAACTTGAATTTTTAGATGTTTCATGCATTTTATTTCGTGAGTTCAACGAATTTAATATATTTTTTTTTAATTCTATGTATTTTTCTTTATTCAATGTTATCTGTACAAGAGTACACCTGAAATGGACCGTCTCCTTTAACACAAATGTTCACGCTTGAACATAATCGCGCATCATCACTGGATGGGGCAGCAGCGTTGCTGACTCTTTAAGACGCACATTGATATAGGGGAACGGCGGCACATTCCGTACAGCGGGCGATACCGTACATCGGATTTGACGGTGAACGAGTGACGAGAGAATAAGTCTGTCCGTGTCTAGGGATCCTATGATCAGTGATGATAGAGAAATGTCACCCCCCGCCGCTCGCGCGAGTGACGCCACAACTTTTGCGAGCAGCATATATGTGTCACATTCACGCGCAATTTTTTATTAAAAATGAGGTGAATTATTTACGCAGTAAGTACTTTATATTTACATACGCTTTATATTGAAATCTATTATTTACTGAACTACGTGTCACAATATTGATTTAGATTCTTCTATGCATTATTTTTTATTTGAAAAAGATACATAGTTATTAGTCATTAAACATTTTTTATGAAATGGCGGCATCGGGTGGGTTTGTACACTTATGTATGGTAATAGGGGCAAGTGAGAGTGATACCGAGGACGACGAAAGTGAAAGCTCTGATATGTCTGGCATAGAGGAGTTAGATTATGATTAATTGATAAAAATTATGATAATTATCCTACAAATATTTTAAATGTGAATGTGTGGTTGTTTGGACGCTATCACGCAAAAACTAGTCAACCGATCATTATAAAACTTTGAAACACATATTCCTAGAGGTGTTAGAAATGACATAGCATGCTTTTTATAAAAAAAAATAATTAGAAGGGTCAAAAAAAAATTGCAGTGGCAGATATTAGAATTCTATTTTTATGTTAGTTTATTTTTTAATTTTTCTATTTTTTGTTATTATTTATTATTACTGTAGGTACAAATGCGCTGCCTTTCTTTCTCCTCCCACCTCCATGGGCCACCTGCTAATTATCTCTTTTTATTTTTTCTATTTGTCTTTCTGACTGATCGATATTTTTGTCAGCCACCCTTTGTTTTATTAAATTCCAGATATGTTCGATTGGATTTAAATCGCAGTGGTAAGGTGGCAGACGTACGACTTCGTGGCTATTGTCTCTCAATAATTCATCTACCACATATTTTTATAAGTTTATTTATTTTTATCAATTGGTATAATTCTGTTTTGGTAATTGTGGCATCATAATTTATATTATTTTTTGTTAGCCAGCTTCTCAGTCTTCAGTGACGACTGGCATGGTTTTTTTTCCGATTGTGTCGAATGGTACGGAGCGTAAAGCCGTTTTTCTCTCTTTCTCTCTCAGAAAAAATTCTCCACATGCATGGGCGCGAATTGAATCCATTTGAATCGAATGTCCATTGATATTTATTGAAGGGCTTCAACAAATAAATGTATATTATATAATTCCTTATAAGTTTTGTTTCTCTAACTCCTGTGATCTAAATCTGCCCCTTCGTCCGGTGTAGCCACAGCAATAAGCTCATAATAAAGGCTTAGCATAAAATAAATGTTGATATAATATCATATACTTCAAAAAAAAATAACTTTTATATTTAAATATTTTTTTTCACTCAGTACTATAAACGTCATCAATTGAGCCAGGTGCCATGTTAACGCGGCCGAGTAGTAATGTATCCTTTTTAATTACGTATTGTGGTCTTTGTAAAGTTGTGGCTCAACAAAGAAGCAGAATGAAGACATTAAAGGAGAATCGGCTGTACTCGGACGAATACGTAACCAATTAATCATTACGATGCCTGAAGCCATCTAATTACTTGCAGGGGCCTAGGGCATTGTACACTAGGGGCCCCATTTCGAATAAATTAGACATGTTAATGAAAGTAAAAAATATTAAGCATATCTTATTAGGACAAAAACATTTGAAATATTTTAAGCTATAAACGGCGAACAGTGGGTGCCTCGAGATTAAGTAACTAATACTGAAATGGAACTTCACCATCAAAATGTAACAGCACACATGATAGCAAATTCGACGTTTTGATGTGCCTTTTCAAGCTAGGGGCCCCGTTAAGCGACGCGAAATATTAAGTGCAAGGACCATGGATGCCTTTTAGGTAAGTACTTGGGCCCCTTTGGGGGCCCCAGGAGCCCTTATATGGGTTCTCACTCGCTGGTCGTACTGGTGCACCATCTGCTTGATGTGGTCGATAGGTTAAGTGCATAGACTACAGATGTCTTTTGCGTAAATACTTGGACCCTCTGGGGGGCCCTTTAAGCGAGGGGCCTCGGGTGTCCTTATGCAATATCTGGGCACTCACCAGTTGGTCGTACTGGTGCACCATCTGCTTGATGTGGTTGAGCTTGCGGTGCAGATAGTTGACGCGCCGCCTCTCGCGCTGGTACGCGGCGTCGTTGCGCGTCCGCTGGTACTCCTCCACTATGCGTTGCTCTATACTCTGCAAGGGAACAATGACAATGAAATATCTAAACAACATATTTTATACATTGATAACTTTATACCATATTCATACAATAAAAATTTTATTCATTAGCTGCGCTCCGTGGTTTCAGCCGGGTAAGTTTTTGTAACCCGTGAAAATGTCGAGATGAAAATTAAATGTGGGCCGATCCTACGCACCAAATTTAATGAGGATCGGTCAAGTCATTTCGGAGGAGTATGGTAAATAGCATTTTGACATAAGAATTTTATATTCAAGGTTGATAAAAGCGAGAGGCATTAAATTAAATTACATATACCATTAGTGCATACAGTTAATCCGAAACTATTAAAAAAAGTTTACGACAAGTATACGAAAATACACTTTTCAGACAAGTCAAATAGCGAAAAATGTAATCATGCTTTGTACCGGGCGGCTACAGCGAGCACGGGGTGGATGACCCCTGGCGGCCATAGTCGGCTATCAGCTGCGATACAGCGTGTACGAAGTGAGAAAAAACTTTAAAATATTCCTTGTGGCTAAACTATGAATCCGATTGATCTAATTTTTGTTGTGTGGCCTGGAAATGATACACTAAATATGTGGTTTCATTTAACGCCTCTCGCTTGTATAGAGATAATCCGGGAGCGTGGAATAAACATAGCAGAAGCAGCACTTTCAGTGAACGTGGTTGGTTAACCAGTGTTAATTTGAAGCATTAAATATTACAAAAGAACGACGATCACATATTGATATATCTTTGCGCAATAAATAATATTTAGTAACTGTGCGTAAAGTATGTGCAAAGTTCACATTTCAGCCACTACTTAGCGTGAGTCTAGAATTTGGCTCCTTATATAATATTAGCTCTGTCCGAGGTTTCGCCCGCGTTCAATTTGACAGAAATTACAATATAAATTTCATCCCCTTAGACGTTGAATTTCGTGCTATAATCGGTAAGCCAACAATATTGTGTTGACGAAAGGTCGCTCCTTTACAACGAATTAAACATCAATAATCCATCAATTAAATCCAGAAATATCATACTCATCGTGACAAAAGACCACGACATACTAGATCGTATCGCAATACACGATAAAGCAACATGGAAAACCCAGCAACCACATTTCGAAACTAGTAAGACGATAACTCACGTATATTCCCAACACGCAAAGATAAGCCGCCGTATAGATAATTGTAAATTTATTAACGACAATCACTCGCCTTAGACTCATATCTAGTAAGTACAATTACTAGTATCATTATTAATGTCCCGCTATTTTTTTACAATCAAGTATCAACCCGAACAGATAGAAAAAAAACGATTTCAGTTAGTTGTACCTACGTTGAAGAATAAAATCTTCTTCATTATATCAAATGACTAGCAGTACCCTCGTAAGTTTTTTTAATAGTATAAGAAGGCAAACGAGCAGCTATTTTCACGATTAATGATGCTCATAGACATAAAGAGGCGTAAAGGTTATACAGATGCGTTGCCTTCCTTCCTCCTCTTACTAACTGCTTTTCTATTGGTCGTAGAGAGATGGTATATTAGTCCATTAGTATTATTATATTTAGTCCAGTAGTATAGATAGTCCATTGAAGGAAGGTGTCCTTCATAAATGAACTATCTAAAAGTGAAAGATATTCTCAAATCTGAACAGTAGTTTCAGATATTAGCGCGTCCAACAAAACAAAATCTTCACCTTTATATTAGCGTAGATTTGCAATTAGAAATTCCAATGTACAATAAAGCAGGCATAAACGCCTTTCAGAGAAATCAAGGTGGCCTCGGTGGCTCGCTAACCTTGCACTGCATAAGATCACCTTGCTATATTATCTTTATCGCAAAACCTGATTTACACTTCATAAATATTGTTTTGATAAACCAATAGATATAACTAATGCCAACAAATTCGTTTACAGATAAATTATAGTGGATTATGCCGAAAATTTGTAACGTAAAAAAATTGTAATTGTTCATGTATAAACATGTCCAAATACATATTTAAATTTTCCATATATTAGGGGGGATAAACGAGCAGCTGGAGCTATTTTTAAGACTACCGACACCCATAGACATCCGCTTAGGTTATGCAGCTACCCTCCCGCCTCCTCCGCCCATGGACCACCGGATACTCAGATGCCATGGAAACGCAGCATAGCTTTCGCTTTACGTCGGTATAGTGTAAGCGAATGGTACGTCCCCGGTCGTACCGCTCTAATTCGGCTGCAATGCATCGTGGCAGTATCTTTATTCTTAAGTTTTGGCTTTTAAGCATTTGTTACGGTGTGAACCTAGCAATTGTAAAATAGTAAGCTATTTTATAAAAAAAAACATTTACAAAGTTTCGTAAATAAAAAGAATCAAACTTCAATTTATTCACAAGACTAAACAGACGATATGTAACAAATAAAATATTTCATCAGTCCACACAATAGTTGCCAACACATAATGATTTCAAAGCGTTTGTGAACGATGATCAGTTTTGGTCATCATCATTTGCATATGAACTAGTTAAAAAACAACATTTGCATACAAGAATGTGACAACGCCTACTTGAAACCGATATAGCAACAAAACACTTTCGACGTGGAAATAAAACGATACGAATATTATATAAGCAGCCTAGTACCTAGGTCTTATTTTTAGCCACCCGGTAATCTAGATATAGATCTCGTATCAAGATAAGCTCGTGTATCACAAGTTAATGTTGTCATTTAATTTTATGCATTCTCAGTAGCACAAGGGCCATACTTTTAATATTTTTTTAGGACTTAATTAATTCGAAGTATTTTTTACTTGGAGCGGAAATTTACAATATTACTGTGCAGATGTGTGGCTTAATATCAAAAATGAAAAAGTGAATCACAAGGGCGAAAGAGGTACATTTTGAAATGTCAGTAAATAAAGATGGTTTACTGTCTCAAGTAAAAGTGTATTGTAACGCCTGCTCCAGATGAGTTGGGATGGCGTAGCTAGGTAGATGGAGCAGGGTTCACTCTTTTGTTAACTGTCCCTATAACTTTGCCAATCTGGCTGAATAGGTGATAAAATGATAAACTTGGTTACTTATACGTTTATTTATAATCACCTCTAATTATAACATAGAATTCCTTTTTAAGGTAACCTATTTTAAACATTCATGCTGACTTTAGTATATATCTTCATTGCACTCCGAAGGTGCCTTCCAGAATAAATGAAAAGATTTTACATTGTCAAAGAAAATACAATTCAAATCCGTTCCTTTTTCCGAATTCTACACGAGACATGTTTTTTATATCAAAAAAACATATCTCTCGTGCAGGTTTTTTTGTCCGTTCGTTCAAATAGTTCCTATAATATAAAAATTAATTTATATTCCTACGTTATCATAACGCTAAGTACTACAGTATACATGTTAACCCTCCTCCTACGACCAGGGAATGCATTGTGAACTAGTGGTAAGCATGTTCAGCCACAGATCGTGAGCTCTAGGGTTATTAGGAGATATACACTTTACTTTACACACAAATTGGGAATTCCTAATAACATTATTAGGAATTCCCAATTTACAAAAACAGTCTGAAGTAGGCCTCGGAAAGCATGTAAGTCATCGGACTTGCGTATTTCTCTGCGCTTGTGTCGGACTACCGTCCTATCGAGATAGGAGAATTAAGAAAAGAAGATAGCATCATATGTGTTGCGCTTGCACACTAACATAATATTTCGTTGCTGTCATTGTTGGTCTCTATAGTGATGGCCGCCGTAGCCCTAATTCGTCTAGTAAGTCATTATTTCTATAGGTAACGAGTTTTTGACAGTCATGGCAATTGGAGTCTGAAATGTGAACTTTTAACTGGCATAATATTTACGTTTCACGTTTATGAGTAAACACTAAAATATAAGACGAGAATACCTAATAATTTAATGCCTAAATTAACATTAGGACATGCCACATTCGGCTAGAGTGCTGCCTTTATGTTTATTTCACGATTTCTATAGTGATCGCTGCCATGGGCTCAATTTGTCTAGCAGAGTGTTCTATAGCACTTCTTGGTATCTGTACGTGCGTGTACGTGCGTGCGTGCGTGTGCGTGCGTGTA
>LUGF01057227.1:344730-378048 GCA_001625245.1 Calycopis cecrops | reverse complement strand
CTTACACACCGCACGAAACGCGACAGCACAGCTGCCACTTTACGCCAGTCTCGTGTAAGCGACTTCTTCTCTTGCTTCGATCTTGTGGTGGACGCGGGGGAAGGCGGCCTCCGCGACGGTCCCTCCGGTGGTGATTCCGGTGCCTCTTCATGCTCGGGCGCCGCGGCTGTTCTGCTGGTACTTGCGACCTCGTCACCGGCATCGCGACTTCTTCTTGCTTCTGTTTTTACCTGTACCCTGATCCGGGTCGATGCGACCATTAATGTGCACGACTGTACACGGTGATCCTAGTGAAAAGGATCAAAGCGAGAGCGACTCGAAAGCGAGGGTGGCGAATGTTTGCCCTTTCTCTCGAGTCTTCGCTCTCCTGGCGGTGTCGCGCCTATACGGGCCCTCCTCTTGAGGACTCGGCTGCGACCAACTCTTTTCATAGGGGGGGGGAGAGAGAGTACATGTTCTTTCTTCTCCTGTCTCTTCTATTTTTTCTATCTTCTCACGGGGCCACGACTGTTCCTCTTTATATGGGAACGCCGGCCCGACGAACCACCGGTGTTGCGCCCCGAAGTCTGCAGGGACGTCTCGCGTAGTGTCGTCTGCAACGTTGTCGCGTGTGGGCAGCCAGCGCCACTCGCTGACAGTGGAGCTGTCTTCTATTTCAGCCACCCGGTGCGCCACGAACGACTTAAACGTTCGCGGTCCCGCCCGCAGCCAGGATAGGACGGTGCGACCGGCCACGTCCCCCACTCTGGCGCTTCGTCACGAAGCGGAGACGTAGCTTCAGTGGACTGTATCTTCTTCGGGGGGGCTGCTGCAGGCACCTCTGTGGTGCACAAGGATGCTCCTCCTGGTGCTGGTTCAACTGGACGGCTGGTGGCGGTAAAAAACAGAAGGGAGGAAAACGGGAAATGTTCACAGAGAAAAGAACACAAAATTACGGTTTTAAAAGAGCTAGTGAATGCGAGTGTGTTACGCGCTTATTGGGAGATGGAGACTACTTGACACCCTCGTGGTGGCACCGACCAGGACCTCTCTTGAACAGCAGGGCTGCTTTCTTGAGCCGGGCTTCGTTCTTGTATCTTGCGCAGTGATTTTCTATTTTTCAGCTGCCACAGGATCTTCTATTTTGCTTAATCTTGAAGACTATTTTCACGCTTGCGGACTTCTTCGTTCTTGATTTAAGCAGAGTAACTATCATGATCTTGATCGTGTGCCGAGTGTGTCTCAATTTCCCAATGTACGATGTGAGATCTATGTTATTACTGACTTTACTTTAATATAGGTATTTTAACTAGTTATCTTATATTCGGGGCGGTCGTCCGGAACAAATGGTAATCATACTTTTTCTTAAAAGACAATGACAATTCATTTAACTTAATAAATAATTTAAGTCACAATGCGAAATTGCTTTCGAGCCAATGTAACACAAAAGTGATGTTTTTTTTTATCATTTTCATGACTAGCATGGGCCGCCCATAGATATCCGCATATAGGTAGGTAATACAGATGCGTTGCCCTCCTGTCTCCTCATCCCTCCATGGGCCACCGTATTACAAACATTTTTTGTGCCCGGCGAATTTTAAGCGAACATGTAAATTCTAATTATTTTCTCACATAACTCCAACCAATTTGAATATTGTGTTTGGTGTTTACATAATACTTAATTCGTTAAGTTGCGCAAGCCGTTTTATTGCAACTTTCTGTTTATTTATGTAAATAGGTTTACACAAATTAGTTGATATTATACATTTTAACTTTGAGGTCTCATATAAATTAATAAATGTAATGCAATGGTTATGGTAATAAAAAAGACATATTAGTAAGAGGTGCTACGCTGCATGCATGCCATGTAGCATTGGGTAAGAGGCAGTGCCACACTGCATGCTTGCATGCAGTCGAATTGGGCCGGCACGACCGGGGAGTTACCTCTCGCTTACACGATACTGGCGTAAAGTGACAGCTGTGCTGTCGCGTTTCGTGCGGTGTGTAAGTAGCCGGTGGCCCATGGAGATGGGAGGAGAAAGGAGGGCAGCGCATCTGTATAGCCTCTATGCGGATGTTTGTGGGCGTCGGTAGTCATGAAAATGGCTCCGGCTGCTCGTTTGCCCTCCTATATCGTAAAAAAAATAACTCTTGGTTACACGAAACCGGCGTAGTGACCGGTGTGCTGTTGTGTTGCGTGTGATGTGAAAGTAACCGGTGGCCCTTAGAGGGAGGAGGAAGTAACGCATCTGTATAACCTCTTTGCGGATGTCTACGGGCGTCGGTACTCATGAAAATGGCTCCGATTCTTCGTTTGCCCCCCTTAGACTATAAAAATAAACAAAAGAATTTCCAGTATCAACGTGATACTCTTTTGTGGTCTAAGAATCATTTATTTCGTAAACGGCCTTCTTTTACGAAGTATAAAACAAAGTTTGGACTTTGCTCCACAACTGCCACGCTTGGTTGGCAACGACGTTGCTTGCTCGTAGCATCTAGCTTATACCAGTACATTCATCATTGGCGACTGTACTGAATTTATAGCTATCAATAATTATAATAATATTCATCTTACTGCCTCAGAGGTTTTCTGTATATTTGTTACTATTTTACGCAAAAACTAATGAAGGCATTCGGATAAAATTACATTCTGGAATAACTTAATTTTGCTTTTTACCTTGAAGGTTTCTCAAGTTTTTCATATTTCTAGTAATTTTCTGGGTCGATTGTATTTGTTGAATATTGAACCGAAGTATGTAGTTAAGTGCTTGCGAGATAGTTACTTTTCCAATACAGTCAGTTCCAAATTAGTACGGCTTTGAAATTAAAGGTTAACAAAAAAGATATAATGGGAAGACCAAGACTGAAGAACCATGATCCATATCACGATTTTTCGTAACCGGCGTGTTTGGGTGAAGAGCTACGAATGTGGAGGAAGCAGGCGTGTAGGGATCGTGAGATGTGACACTCTGTACTCTCTAGAACTGGCATTGTTGTTACTAGTCATATTTACCTGTGGTCCCTCCATTTCCGCATTACTACTAATGCTAAAGTGAAATGTTGTTTCCCCATTGTTGCTGATCGGCGCCGGGATGGAAATTTTCTGGAAAGAGAGAAAACAAAAAATTAGATATTTTAATTAGCTGCTAAGATTTCAACCTAAAGTGGATGAGGTGGTTTTGAGCTAGAACGGTTTGCTCCAACTAAACGTGGAAACATCTGATAGAAGACATAAGTCGTAACCAGCGCCGGATTAAGCTCTGGCGAGGCCCGGGGTTTGAAGACCTTGAGAAGAGGGGACCGTTTTATGGGTTCAAATATGATCTTAAGGCGAGACTGCAGCCCCCCTAAACCCACGCCTGGATTCGGCACTGCCCGTAACCACTCAATGGAAATTGCCTTCAATAATTCTCACCCATGCTAATCGCATATTGGAAATTAATGTAATGTACCTATTTACGAACGGTAGGATTTGTTGTGATGACTACTATGTCGGTAAACAGGTTGACTCAGTTGTTGGCATCGTCAGTAGTAAATAAAACAGTATCTTTTGTTATATTTGAGATTTTCGTGTTGTCCACTAGTTGATTAGGTATATCTCTTTCTCTCTCACACTCATCATTATCAAGACACCAACAATCCTCGCCTATTCCCTGTGAAACAAAGACCGGCCACCGCGTCAATTTTGTAAGATCTCTTTAAAATACTTTTAAGAGTGTGAAAATAGTTAAAGTCGAAATCCATCCAAACATTAGAAGTGACTTTACACTAAAGTTCATTCAAATTGGTCCACATGAAATTGTAGCAGACAGAAAATCTCATTTAAAATATTTGCACAGATATAATCTAAATCTGTGCCGTATAAAAAAAACTGACATCACACAAACAGCATGGCAAATTTAGTCAGCCTTACATAAGTTAAACGTTTTAACAACAAAAACAAGTTGAAAAAAAATATCTATAAACCGCGCACAAACTTGCCGCATATGTTATCAAAAAGTATAAATAATATGTTATGTATCAGTAATGTTGTTGTACACGTGATATCCTTGTAGCAATAATGTCACATACGTATGGACGTACACAACATGGGCATGGCAATATACATGCATATATCATCATGAAGTTTTTTTTTTTTTTTAGATAGATTCTACGCTAAAGCAGGCAAAATGCCTAGGGCAGCTTCATCGATATGAGAGGCGAGCGTTAACTCGAGCCCCTGTAAATTGTGGTCGATAGGGGGACAGACCCCCCCTTCTTTCCCAGACTAATGGGAGAAGGCAAACCGGACTTGTTGCGATTAATAGGTTATGCTATTATTATCGTGGCCGAGGACAGCGGGTGTCCTCAGCTCCCCACCTTTAACGGAGGGGAGCAGCTCGCGCGCGGCAGCTAAAAAGTGGCCGACTCGGGTCATGAGCTTGAAGAGCTGTATGAGCTATCTTGACTGGGCTCATGAAGTTACAATTATTACTCGGCTTCTTATAGAAAATTTAGTAAGAGGTAGTGCCACACTGCATGCTCGCATGCAGCCGAATTGGGCTGGCACGACCGGGGAGGTACCTCTCGCTTACACGAGACCGGCGTGAAGTGACAGCTGTGCTGTCGCGTTTCGTGTGGTGTGTAAGTAGCCGGTGGCCCATGGAGGAGGGAGGAGAAAGAGGGGCAGCGCATCTGTATACTCTTTATGCAGATGTCTATGGGCGTCGGTAGTCATGAAAATGGCTACAACTGCTCGTTTGCCCCACTATACCATAAAAAAAAAAAAATAGTGTGAGCGATTTCCTAAACTCTATCGTTGTACTCTACATTTCTAAGATTGTTCGTGTGTATCGTTTCCAAACAGAATTCGGTATAAATGTATAACAAAGGCGATTATCGTAAAATAATCACAGGCCACACTAATAAGCGTTGCTAGGAATTTGGGGTCATAGTAGTACTCTACAGTATGTAGAGCATATTTAATGATTTTACTAACCTCGATACAGAAATTCGTTTAAATATATATTACACATACTTCCAATTCCAACTATTATATATCTTCTATATTATACTTTCCTAAATAAAATATTGATTAATTTCTATAAGTTTAAAGCGTACTATAATTAAACACTAACTCTGCTCATTTTTGTATACGTGTTAAAGGAAACTGGAACCTCACACCAGCACATAAACTTCATTATTGAACGCAGCCTGAAACTAGTTTTTATCGAATAGGTACCGCATGACTCACTGCAATATAAACTGTAAACACTATTGTGATGGTTCAATTTCCCCTACAGCACAGTATCCACAGAAACATTTAATGTAAATTGTAAACGCTCTATTAGTACGTTTGTTATCAAGAGTCAAATCGTTCCACAGATCCCCTATAGTAATTAAATATCAATTAAATGCACGTGTACAACTTTAGAACACGCCACAAACTGATCACAGTTTGACGAAATCGGAATAAATTACAAAGTGTGCTACCAATTTATTTAAATCGCATTGTGACGCCGGACTTATCTATTTCCATCAGTTTGGAGTTCTCCATAAATAATTCGCGATCAGGTAGAAACTGATCTTTTGGCGGGACGGCGTATATAATGCGTGGTGATGCGTATTTTTAAACGTCTCTAGAGTTACATACACTGCGCGTATACAACACGTATGGAATACGCAACATTATCGTCAACTGTGGATCAAAAACTTCTTCTGCTGAATGTCAAGAGTCAAGACCCCCTTTTTAATGGATTACACTTAAAACCAGCTTCCGTCCGGAGTTACTAAGATGTTAGCCTCATAATCCTCTTTTATAATATTTTTGATTTTGGATCGATTAACCTCAATTTTTATGGATTTCAGTTTTCATGGACCCTTGTACACTGAGTATTGCCGCTTACAGCGATCCAGCTCAGACAGATCACAGGCAAAATAGCCATCGCACTCAAAGTGATACAATGACGAAATCTCACGCAACAATGGCGTAGAGTCCGAGCACGAGGATATGGCGATATGGGTGAAATACGTGAGGTGCGCGCAACTCGGCGCAGGGGCATCGCAGCGACTTTCATCGCCAGGAATGGCAACGCCGCGGTACGTACGATCGGCGGTCGTTTCACCGTCTACACATGTACAGCACGCGATGTTCAATCAACAAACCAGAGAACGCAATATACAATTCTAATATCATAATTACAACCTAGGGCTACGGTTTTACTGTTACGCCTGTTCGTTATGTGGCTTCACTTATTTCCAGTGCACGGTAATACGTATCAACGTGATTCTGTGCGTTGGCCGGACAAGGTTGCTTGTAAGCAGATTTTCTAACATGTTACCATGCAGAGGAATTGGGCCCGTACGCTGCTGTTGCGACTTGTGAGATTTCAACGGTAAAGCAGGCCAATGTATCTGTATAACCTTTAATCGTGCGGAAGTCGCCAAAAGATTTGTCTCGATTGTACAATTACAATTTAAAAAAAAAGCTGCCGTATATCGAAAAAGGTCTTTACCTAGCGGCGGACAATAAGTTTACTGTAACGCGTGCTAAATTATAACACAACTTCCCAATGTTTGTTCGAACATCGCTCAATATTCCAGTCACAATCTTCAAACACAATCCAATCGAAATTATTCCAACAGATTTGAATTTTAGACTAGCATTAGCGGCGCTTCACCTTACTATTAGCATGTAGGTCATACTTCGACTCTACGTATTTAAAAATAAGATATCGCATGTCACCTTTAAAATTGTTTACGATTATTATTGAACAGAGCAACGTGTGTTCGAGACACAATGAGAAAAATGTCAACGTAATGTCATACACAAATGAACTGTGTAGATAAGACGAGAGCTGCCCCTCACTAGCCGAGTGTAGCTAGCGGTCACTCTGGTGACGCGCCCACCTGAACGCGTGGCCGCGACTTCCAAGCCACTGTAAGGTCGCGACTATGTCTGCCAGCAGCACAATGCCAGCCGATTAACCTATTAAGAAGCGTATTACATTGCAATAACCGCGCCCGGCCCCAGCTCTAACCTGTCACACCAACTTGCCCAACATTTGGAAATGTGGAGCCATTGTAACGCGATAGTTGTGCGACAATTTAAAAATATATTATCGCGGCGACATTGTGACGCTCGTGCTCCTTTGTCGAGATTTCCACTATTTGTGTCGAGGAAATCAAACATTTTCAGCCGACGCGTGCGTAAACAAACGCATTTTTTCCAGCGCTGTACGCCGTGTCGCAAACAGTTTACACAACGGGGGTATTAGGAGATAAGTCTCGCCCCCGATGAACCCAAGGTGAGGTATACTGTGTATAATTAGTGTGGCTGATGAGGAAAATACCCGAGCCACGAGCGGGCGTCGAGCGCGGGGCGCGCGGGGGCGGCTTTCTCTGCGCTACACAGCCGCTATAAAGAGCGCGTCGCGACGGAGCACTTCGGCATTCGGCGTACAGCCGTCTCGCCCCCTATATCACTTGTGTTTCCATTTCCATCGTCATTCTGTTGTTTTGCTGCTTTATTTAATCACTAAAATAGTAACCCATATGATTTGATAATCTATTTGTAGGCAATGGGTGCAATGCATCAGCTGTATCATGTCAAGGTTGCCGGCTTCATTGTTTGTCTTTTAGCGAAGGCCGTTCGATCTGTACTTCGAGTGGACCGGAAAATACGAGGAAATCCATCACCGTTTTTTTTTTCAAGGCACTCTGTACCATTCGCACAATCGTTTCATATTCAACACGGCACATTCGTTGCTACTAACAATACATTATGCAATCGTGCGATATAATTAGACATTTTCAAATTTTTATATAAAGCGTTAATGTATTTAGTCCGCCGTACGCAGCCACCGTGCCTTTTGTTGGTTACCTAATTTCTCGGCAAGCAACAAGCGGTACAAGTTGCAAAGTGAGAGGCCGGCGTAACCGGTTAGGTTAGTTCGACCAAGAATAATAAAATACTATATAGCCGTCTATTTTATCTCGGTTCGCTACATCGACATTTTTACATCGGGACATGTAAGTGGCACGAGACGTCGGAGGAAATTTCGAGAGGTGCGTTATTATACATTCAACGCGACAAACCCGGACGCAAACAGGCAGCAAGCCCCGACCGAGCCAGTTAACGTGTTGTATCTTATTGACGTAACGCCGTGGAGGTGGACGGGTCGCTCAGTCCAATATCACCTCTATATCAACGGCGGTAAGGTCTCGATTGAGTGTCGCACGATTTATTTCAATGCTATCCCACGTCAGCAGCGAACGATAAATAGTTCTTAGCACGCATCGTAGCGGGAAATCCACGCAGCTGGGCTGTGATCGGCCATGTTAATTGCTTACCGGCCTGTTAATATCTTATTTTCTTTGTGTACTCCATACGATTTCGAAAACTCTACATATACGTAGAGCGACAACGATAAACAAAGATCCGATTGACGTCGGACAAAGAGCCGTTTCCTCCAACAAAAACTCGCCAGGTTTTCCTCAACCCGCGGCCGCGTTATGAGTTGCCATTGCATTATATAAACGCCACATACTCGGAAACATATAGTTTTTAACGCTTCTCAAAAGTCTAGTCTACGTAGGCGTTGTGAATAATGGCGTCTACAAATTTTTCCACTTGCAAATAAAAGATACCGATTAAATTCAAGTTTATATCTCGAAATTATCTCAACGAAAAGCGTTGAAGTAAGAGAATGTTACGAAACTTCTTTAAATAAAAATGATTGTTGCAAAATATTCCAAGTTTATTGCTCTCCTTTGTCACCGCTGCCGTGACTCAGTCCTTATCAATCGATAAACAATTTCTGGATCATTTCGACTAATAACAATCGATATTGTGCAATTGTTGCATAATAACTTTCTCTTTTTTTAATTTTAAAACTCTATTTTACATGCAATTTAATTTAGAAACATTTGTCCCCGTTTAGACATGTGCGAAACTGTAGAGCAGATCATATCTTCAAATGTATACTTTTCTATTCGCATGTAACAAATAATTTGATACATTCGGACTACGTATCCGCTGGTTGCTTCTATATTATTAACAGCATTCGTAACTTTCATCGCAGACACATTTAAAGGCGAAGTGAGTGGCCAGTTATTTGTGAGGTTTCTACGATACTATTTGCATATTTGCCGACTTTCTAATGGACTATAGAGTGGACTTGAGGCAATAGTGAAGTAACACCGCTCCATATCATTTGAATTTTTGACACATACCGACGGTCGCCTCACTATTTTAACGTTGATGTAATGATGATGTACATTAATTTGTTGCTAAACATAATTATACATCTTTGTTGTGAATAATAAATAGTTAAATAAAAGTGCTTAAAAAAATTACCTAATGTATAAATAACACATGTTATTATAAATGAGGTTATAATATAATTTATAATAACACATTATAAATTAGGACACAAAACTGCGTCTCTACAAATGTAGAGCCTACTTGCAACTAATGTATGGCCTCTGTTGTCAAGATTTACTCATTCTCTCTCGTCTGCGTGCGAATTGGCAATCATAGACGTCTCCTTGACATTCAGATCTCAAACGAACGCTACAGTCGGCACGTCAACATCAGCCTCGCATCGACCAATCGAAACGAAATTCGGGAAAATGAAATTATTCTAATGCGGTTAATGAACTATTATAAAGTTAATTATTTTCCGTGTGCCATGCCGATTAGATAGCCACATAGCGTGAGCGACCAAAAAAATACTCTCTTATCGCTCCACAATAAACTGATAAGGGTGACACGTTCCGAAGCAGTCAGTCAAAGATTAATATTAGCAACATTGATAAAGTTTTAAGAATATAATTGTCAATATGTTGCGTAAAATTGTTTTCGGGCGTGTCTCAAAGGATTCATAATAGTGCCGTTCTCTTCGCGATCTCCGGCCGACCTTCCGTCGGCGGGGCGCCTCTCACCGACGCGCAACCACGGCCTTACGTAGCGAGGCTGTATCGAAACCTCTACGTAACGAAGCTCTTTCCAGCGGTTACCCAACGCGATAGGAGTTCCGTCGATACACCTATAGCTACACTTGCCTTAATACCGCTGGCGGATCACGTGATCGCTTACGTAACATCATTGTCCAGCAGACTTTCAACGTGACTAAATGCAGCATTAAATCGTCTGATAGGAAAATAAAACCTCGCTACTGCTCTCAATTTCTGTAAAACCTCGCTGCTCTACATACAAACAAATTCGCCGACTTTACTTTTCTATACAACAATTTCCACATGAAATCCAGACGGTTTGACGCGAATGCAATCTTTTTCATTATCGTAAACAATGGGAAGTAAAAGGTATTCTTTCTCATTGAGTGCCACAATAACTTGGCTACATTCACCGCAATTACTTTTACTAAAAACTCACATTTTCCTCTCATACGCTCTTAAATGTTGCATACTTTATTTTACAAGACATCACTTTCGTACCATAAAGCGTACATGCGTTTCATGTTAGATAAACTTTAGCACTAGGAAAATTATTACACTGTCATGTTGCATATTATATTAATATAATCACTTTTAAAGGTCAAACATGTTTCTAAATATTTCAATAAGTATAATTTATATACAACACTAAATTAAAGGTACCTGCCTACCGACGATGATAGAAAACACACAGCATCTCGACAATGTCCCAAGAATTTAGATCAAGGTGCGAAACATGCGTTCGAGAGATCGTCTGAGAAATTTTACCGAACATCTAGCGTCGTCTACTTTATAATCATAGAGACGATTTCTTTTCGATGTAAAATCGTCTTTATTCTACATTTATTGTCATGCTCGAAAAAGTATAATTACAGCTCAATAAGTATTTTTAAATTACAGTATTTTTCTGTGTATCGATACAGGGCATTTCTTTGATTATGTCGAATAGTTTTATATAACATTTTACATAAATAAGCACGTTACGTTGACTGCAAATATAATGCAAACCACATTCGAATATTCATACCTAAGCGCTATTTCAATATCCGTGTCGATATTTTACAAATATCATACGGATCTACATTTTTTAATTGCCGGTCCAATTTTAAATTTCCTATGTTTTTAAAATGTAGATAATTATAGCCGAATTATCTAATTCCTTTTGCTTATAAAAACAACGTGATTTGTCGCGTTTTGGGCGGGTTGAAGGACTCTACCTATCCAAACAGAGGCTTGGGGGCACCGACTCTACCTTTGTGTAGATCTCTACGAATATAGATTCACTTACTACAACAGCTTACAGCTGAAACCTATTTAATCTAATTCCTTTTGCTTATAAAAACAAGGTGATGTGTACTGTTTTGGGCGGGTTGGAGGACTCTACCTATCCGAACAGAGGCTTGGGGGCATCGACTCTACCTTTGTGTAGATCTCTACGAATATCGATTCACTTACAATAAGCTGAAACCTATTTAATACACGGTTTGCCCGCTATTTATAGACAACGTCCACTTTTTAAATGGCGAAGGGTGGTATATCTAGAACAATCCAGTAGACACGGCGCCGTCACGGCGTGACGCCGGCCACGCCCCCACACGATACTGAACTATATTCTTGTGACGCAGCAACATACGTTTACTCTATCTTCTACAGATTCTATGTAACGAGATTGCAAATTAAATGCGTTTCTTATTAAATAATGATTAATCAAAATGTCTCTTTTATGTTAAATAATGTAAAAGATACACTAATTGTATAGTTCAAACGAATGAATACAACATTTGCTTTTATAATTTAGGAAAATGTTTTGTTTAATCGTTTTATGTCAAAAATAAAAATATTTGATCTCTTTTTGAAAAATAACTTTGTAATTGTAGCTACAAAAGCATAAATCAACTATTACATGTTATCCGTCAGTTAATAAAACAACTACATTGTATTTCAAGTATTCAGACGTTCCTTACCAAGGACAAACAAGACGCAAGTAGGTACAAAATATAAATATTTATATGTTTTATATAATAACAATAAACAGTTACAAAACTATTTGATATACTCAAATGTACAGTTTATATAATTATCTGTTTACAAGACACGTAAATGCGCAACAGATTAAAACGACATAAACAAGCTATACTGATAATTTGTATTTATGTCGTCATAATACAAACTATATGGATGACAATGGCAAGGGATCGTCGAAAATAGCGTGAAATGAAGGAGACCTTCACTCAGCAGTGGGTGGCTATAGGTTGAAGAAGAAGAAGAAGAAGAAGAAGAAGAAGAATACAAACTAACAAGAGTCCTCATAGCAACAAGTGAAAATTCACAGGCTTATAAGTTATATCTAAAGAAAATATCGATTAAGAAAAAGTAGAGTTCAGCAAAAGTAGAGCTCGTAAATGTTCATAATAATAAAGATATAATAAACAAATGATAAAGTAAAAAATAAAAATCTGCAAAAAAGCTTCGCAAGCCACCAAGGCAAATCATTCGCAAAACTCGCTAAAGTCCCATATAGCAACAGGCGCAAGAGGCGTGTTCAATTGTTTTCAACCGGAAATGACAAAATATACAAAATTAATTGCGTTACGTACCAGTGACTTTTAGACGGCTGTTTGATGGTCATAAGGGTAGACCAAGACTTAATGACAACCAAAAAGGTTAAAATGAATTGTGAATTTTCTTCACAGACTTGTACAACAAAAAAAAATCACGATATAGAACATAGCATGCTTTTTAAATAGGGCATATATGTATACAACTAGACACATACATAGACACATAGATAGTTTCCCACATCATAAAAATTAAATAGTAAAGACAGTCTGCTAATTTTAGAAGTCCCCCTACTGACAATAACATTCAATAAATCAGGATAACACTTAACAGAAAATAGCAAGTCCGTGACATCCCGGAAAAATCCTGACATTCCTATACATTCGTTAATTTGATATAATAATTTCTAACACGCTTTTGTTCATAATCTAAACGGGTCAACATATTTTTTTCTTAAAACATGACAAAGATAAGGGTAGAAGGTTGCAGAAATTATTACTTCTGTTACTTGATTAATTATGCCACTATCAGTGAAAATAAATCGCCTGGGGAATTACTTCGCGGGGAAACCTACACGCCTGATAAGATTAAATTTGTTGACGCCCTCAAGTTGGAATCGAACTCTATGCTAACGTCGAGACCAAGCTTCTTGTCAAGGGGGCAACGACCCCTTTGGAGGACGAAGAACATTATATGTGTCCACGTGTAAAAGTAACAATTTCGAGAGACAATGCAACAATTATTATTGATATTAAGCCAGACGGAATTAAAACTAGCGTAAGAAGGAATCCTTATACTAGATAAGAGCGCGATAAACTCATAGCTAATAAGTATTGAAAACAACTAGAGATACATAAAGTTACTTCTAATCAATCTTATTGTGTTGTATATTGACTGATAAGGTAAAATATAGACTGAAAATAATAAATCTACTAGTGGAAAACATCATACTAAGTATTATTAAGAAGGCAGAGTTGTAGGTTTTTTATCTAGCTAACCTTCGTCTCTAGGCAACTTTAAGATCAGACTTGCTTTTGCCTTCACAATAGGTACTATATAAAATATTATAGCTCCAGCCTCCAACGAAACGTGAGGCTATGAAAACTTTACAATTACATTTTCGGATGCGAGTGGACCAAACTAACTTTTACCGTAGTTACATAAGTACACCAGGTGGTGTTCATTAGTTGACCCTATACTTTCGTAATATTAAACTACTCCCATACACTTTTATACCACGTATTTACATAACCTTATCATCCAATCATCTAAAACTTTTCTAGTAATCATTTATACACAAAAAAACGTCTACTAAATTGAATTGTAAAAAAAAATATTTGTGAAAGTGAACAACATAATGTTTAATAGAATACATTTAATTATATATCAATGGTTAGATATCGATGTTATGTAAGCAGTTTGTTAAATGTATATAAATATTTCATCACCTTACTCCTGTAAAGTCTCTATCGTTGACCTGTTAATGAATGTTAATTTAGCAGCTGTAATTCTTTATTGCAGTTTACCCATTCATAAGAGTGTAGAAACACCGAGAAACATCCAGAAAACCGTTTATTGTTTGGTGAAAAGCGAACCATAATTGCGTTCTGTCAACGCTTCATTATTTGTACATTTCGTGTAGAGGTCAATGTTCAACATTGAAAAATAACAAGATAATGCTGATGGAAACTGTTTTACTTGTACGTTCATTATTTGAATTATTGTTTCAAGTGCCGATTGGCACATGCGTTAAATTAATACGCATATGATATACTATTTCTAGATAAAAGTTAGTTTGTGTGTATGCATAAATATAAAATATTTTTTCTTTCTTCTTGGAAAAGTGTATTAGGGGGTTTGTGTACTTAGTTGTATCATATTTATGCGACTTTGCTGTGGGTACAAAATACAGATAAAGATTTATATCTATCTATCTAAGTATTATACCGTATGTAATGCTCATACACAGTCCAGAAATCTAGTTTAAAGTTTTGAAAATTCATTTACATACCACCATTACCAAAGTAACACATTTCTTAACCCGGCTAGATTAATGCGATATATTTGACCAATATTAAACTATAATTTATTCAGTTGCTGCGAGTTATTATTAACTTCCAGTAGCAATAAATTCAACACCAGATAAACCTACCTACCAACTAAAGTGACTGTGGATCTATCAAGAATTATCAAGTGTTACATTGTTGCAAAGTATGTAAACTTCTTAAGTGACATTCTACGCCTTTTAATTATAAATTACAACAATATAATCATTATTTGGTCTCGTTAAATATCGTATTACCAACTGTTACCATGCACGCGAATTACATCATTTGCTGAATAAGCCTTGGGTTGAACGCGTATAGGAGACAATATTTAGGCAACGCCGGATTCTGCTGGGGGCTTAGGCTTAGGGGGGCTACAGCGCCGGGTATCGTAAGGCCTATGAAAGGGCCCCCTTTTTAACTCCAGGCCTCCATGTCCCGCCAAAGCTTAATCCAGCGCTGCATTTAGAATTAGAAGGCCCTGGAGACTATATTGATACTATGTATAAAAATTATACTACTAAAAATCCAATGCGTGTCAATGCCTTTTGAGAATATATTTATTTGAAAAATAATTAGGATATTCTATTCCAAAGCCACATCATCCGGGTTTTTCCAGTATCGAAGACAAAAAGGTACACGTAATGTTAACGTTTAATGTAATAAACTATCTCTGTTTCATTTTTTATTTCGTGTTTAAGTGCGATGGGTATAATTTATTCCTAGGGTTAATTTTTGTCTGACGATTGAAAAACCGGCCCTCAGTCACGAAAAATTAAAACAATCACAAATGGCTGCACCTGAGACGGTTCCTCGTGATGTAAATCAAAATTAGCAGAAATTAGCCCGACTTATGTAAGTTAATAAATATTTCACTAAGTCGCTTTACAGACCAACTTACTTGTTACGTAATGTTAATTGTTTTGACTTTAATACACTGTCTCTCTCTTAGTAAGTGTTTCGCCTTCATTAACCTTTATACATTATTACAAAGGCAATGTAATAAAAATCTTCTAATACCTTATACATAAATTTATCTTGTCACAATATTAGTTGCTATACTATTCCGATTCTCATGAAATTTTGTGTGCAAGTCCTGTACTTCTGACAATCTAACAACATATAGGTATATTTCATCTCGATATTTCCACGGGATCGAAACTTACGCAGGTGAAACCGCGGAGCGCGGCTAGTATACTATTTAAAGTTTAGCAAAATGTGTATTTACTAATAAACTATTGAAATTGTCCCTATATATTCATTTGCGACTTTTCTTTCTTCGATCGATCTTTTCTTCGTGTATTGTAGTCATATGCTCTAACTTATAGCACTATACATTATAGTTTTTACTTATTACACATTTTACAATATATGTATAGCTACAGAATTAGCTAGAAGGCCTATCCAGTACGCCTCCAACCTGTTCATTTCCTAATGGAACTTGTACTCTCTTTTCCACTTAGAATCTAAATTCGATTGCGCGCATCTATGGCACAGTAACTTTCCAACGGCACAAATTTCACTATCCTCCTTTATAGTTGAGTCTTTCTAGTCTAGTTTAGTCTTACGTCAATACCTGTTTCAGAGACGATTCTAGATATTTCGTCAGGAAACCCGTTCGCTATTTCGACTGTATTATGTCTGTACCGTTCCGTGGACCGGATTGCTTTGCCGATCGGCAATAACACGGCTTACAATAATCTGTAAATATTGGCGTCTCTTTTTGACGTAGTCACTTACAATAATCTGTAAACAACAGCGTCTCATTTTGACGTAGTCAATATTCCGTGCGACCGCGGAGTAAACACCGCTCGGTTACCTGTCAACTTTCCTTTTATCGTAAAAAGCACACGGTGTGTACACCGATCTTGAAAACCCTCACACTCTGATAAGCACGAGCGAGTAGGGGGGCAATATTTTAATAGCTTTATTATCTCTAAAATATTTGTGCCTTATGTTTAATATAGTTTATTTTTAGATTGTCTTGTGCCCCATCTTTTTATTGCTTAAAATCTGTTAAAAAAGCCCTTTTTTAAGGATAAGAAGCATTTTTATATTAGGTAAGTATACCAAATTGTAATTTATCCCTACTACATTTCATCTCAATCCAATCAAAATTAAGTACTTTACAACATTGTGTTCAACAATTATACAAACTTTCGCATCGACAATATTAATATGATTATCTCTAAATAACATAAAGTGGGGCTCAAACAGAATCACAACCGGTCCTGGCTTGACAACCGTCAATATTTATTTCAAGCGATTGTATATTTAATCATCGAGAAATGACTCTCCGATGATTGAAATCGAATTACTAAATTGTTCACAATAAGCTATAACTTAAAACATAGAATTACCAACATAGAAATTCAAACGTATATTTTTCTGACTGATGAATTTCTGTCAAAAAACGTGATACAAACATGATGAAACAATCGGAAAAAAATAGAAGTAATAATACATGACTAAACGAATTTTCCACTATATTAATTATCACGATCATTGCTATTGTTTACTACGTTTCAGAAGATATGGTAACACATTCAATTATTTTACTGTAAATTGATCTCCATACTGCCATAGATCTCGGGTTACCGCAACACTAGACTTTTATAATGATTGACGGACTAAATTAGAGATTGAATCTCATTAAAACCCTTACATAATTCAACCTATTGCCAAAGCACAATAGTTTCAAATTAATTGTTGTACACACAAAAGATCCACCATGAAAATAAAAGGAGCTTATCGCGTGACCGTCTCCGCTATTTAAGGTCAAACAAAATTCACGTTAAGGTCGTTGGTTAAATTACTAAATTATTCAAAACATTCTATGGCGTTCGTGAAAAGCGAGATCGAAAGTGTTTTTCCGTTTCGGTAAGGTTGCTAACAATGTTCGCCGGTTTTCTTAACATTGGGAAGATGTGAGTGACGTGAATAAATGAGCAAGAAGTCGATTTGGGAGGTACCTCTCGCTCAATTGGCATCGCCTTAAAAGTGATAGCTATGTTATAGTGTTTCATCTGGATTGTGAGACAAAGCATCTGCATAGGTGCGCAACAGTAGAAACCTATAGCTCGGATTTCTCAATTGTCCCCTATGCCAAAAAAAGTGTTGTTTCTTAGACATGTTTCGTCTAAGAAACAACACTTTTTTGGCATAGGTATTATCGTTGTATCATAAACAAAGCTTATGCATGCTATTCACATGTCACAGCTGATCAAACGACGCGCCGTTGTCAAGTCGAACGTAAGTGAAAATTCAAAACTTCACACATTCGAGAAAATATTAATTTAGCTCGACCGATAATACGCATCTTATCCATGTTTAATCTCAGCGTCAGATTTGACCCTTCGCTAGATGATGAAACTTCTCACGCGTGTTGCGTTTGCTTATTAGAAATTTATCGTTAGTTTTATACCATCTAGAATCTAGAACAACCTTGCCAATGGGGATTTAATCAGGGGCGTAGCTATCTCCTTCTCTGCCGTTCATGCGATACCTTCGAGCTAGACGGCCTGGAAAGGGTTAAAAATTGGTAAAAAATTGCCCCAGAAGATATAGATAGAGCCCATAAAGGTATCCTACGTCACTGGATCTAACATGTTTGGTTGCACTATATCCACCAGTGCTCCAATGGCTCTAACATGTTCGGTTGCACTATATCCATCAGGTGTACGTTTCGCCGTGTTGGCCAACCTAACGTCCACTTGTAAAACGCAAGTGCTACCGTGCGCGCGACGGCGAAGTGAAAGTGAACAGCCCGCACGTACACCGGTCCCAATAAGACGACACCGCCGTCCGCATACCTCCTCAATTACCACTAGGAAACGACAGCGGTTCCGCCGCTCCCATCACCCTACTAAACATTTCACATTTTATTACCGCTGATTACAACGCACAACCACGCAAGCGTCATAGGATTGACATACGGCATAAAGATTCGAGAAATCTAGAGCAAGGATAGTGCCATTGTGGTATTAGTCCGTAGCCGAAACCGACACGACCGCAATAGTATCTCTCGCATCATAATATTGTTTGAAGATTATGTTCGGAGATGCCAGCACAATTTCACCATTTTCAATACCATTACAAATCCAATCAGCAGCTTGGTTTAAAAGAACGTAAAAACAACAAAATTATATTATAAGTTGAATTGGAGTAACTAATAGCTACTTCGGATTCGCTGATTTTTTTTATTGATTTGATAATTGAGTGATTAGCATGAAAATTGCAAGTAGCAGAAAAAATCTTTTGGTGTTCATTAAAGGAGGTGTTAAGTGTGGAAAAGCACCGGCTGAGCTTATGAGTTACATTGGGACGGACAAGGCGAATTTTTATCAACATCGTGAGTTATAAATCCACATTAAAGTAGTTGTTATGAAACAAATTGACGTAATTTCATACGTGACGTCAATCTATGAGGTTGTTTGGCTGCGATATTCGATGAATTACTTCAATTTAATATAAACTTTACGTAGCGTTTATTTGTCATTATTAATGGAATACTGGTCAAGGCGTTAAACATTATCAGCTATGTCCACAGCGGGACATTGGCCAATTTCAATTGTCACAAGATGGCCAATCTGTTGCTAGCATCATCCCAGACGCGCCATTGGGTTCTTTCCACATGGCAAAAAAAAGCAGATAACCATCCATACCCGCCTTCCACGTTATAACCACGAAAGTATATTCTTGTTCCAATCCGAGTAGCCAGTGGCCAATGGAGGAGGGAGTAGAAAGGAGAGCATTGCATCTGTATATCCTTTATGCGGATGTCTATGGGCGCCGGAGTCAAGAAAATGGCTCCGAATGTTCGTTTGCTCATCAATACTATAAAAAAATATATTTAATAACATAGAGCTGTAGGTTAAATAAACAAAAGATATCGGGCTATCGGCAGATACGTTAAAAGAGCGGGGGGTTCACATAGTAATAATTAAACCGTCCGAAGGGATGCATTAGAGAATACAAAGGGGTGGAGTACAAAAAGTAACAGACATTTCGTAACACTTCGTCCCAGTAGGCTATAGGTTTAGAGGCAATTTCGTTTGTACATAAATTTAACGAGACGTCTTTACCCTTTAAAACTAATTACATTTGCTATTTAATATCTGTTAATGTGTTTATGTAAAATGTACCATCGCAACAGATAATAAAGTTTATGTTTGCATACTCTGTAAGCATCGACAAACGCGTTAAGCTAGCAAATGTTAACTTAATATAATTACAAAATGCAATTAACAATAATAATAGAAAAAAATCATCTAAAAGTCAACCTGAATCACGAATGCCGTCATTATTTTATATAGCAATAACATATTATATAAAACAGTATTTCCCCATTCGCAATTTAGAATAATGAAAAAAAATAGCTGGTGTTGATTACATGCAATTAAATATTTGCTTTGGCCAATTCTTAGTATTTCCTAACGGGCACAGTCGAAATAAACAACATTCACGGGGAAGAACCTCTCTTATACATACCAAAAGTTAAGTCACAATGTAGCTGCCGTGGCTTTCACAGCTTATAAAATTCAGAAAGGACTAAGATCAGTCTTCCTTACTGACATATCTTTAAATTACAAGTCTCGTAATTTCGGTCAGAATGGATGTTTTTGGTTTTTGGTCAGAAATTTCATCATTGGACAGAATGTTGTTTTAGACGGTCAGAATGGACTCTGGTGAACTGCCTTCTCTCGTTACTCTACAATCTACATGTTAACAGTGTATTCAGTGCATCAAATGCATTTTTTAACTGGTCACAAAAAACAGGAAAAGAGATGGTAATAAAAAAAAAACAAAATTTCATTAAGCAACAATTTATGTGTCTAAAATAACCAATCATCCGGAGTGTTACGAGCAGTTAAGTCTAATTAATGAGTTTTATCAAGATCTGTTTAGCAGTTCGCTGCGACTTGTTAAGGAATCGACTTGTTTTTTTTCTATACCACTTTTTGTCTGGCCATGTCCTCGTGATATACAAAACACGACCAATTTGAATGGCCTCTGTGCACAACCTTAGGCTTGCTGCGGAGAGGTCACATCGCCTCTCCGGTTCCGCAAGCTCAGTTTTAAGAATATAATCTTTAAAACTGTTAACATTTATTCATTGTTGGGTTCAAAGACCTTTGTACGGGCGATCTCAGTTTTTCAAAATGTTTCACACAGCTACCGGTGCGAAGTACTAATGAACATATTCAAATAATATATCGCTTTTTATACGTCTTGGTTTTGTACATCTGGCAAACGAACATTCGGAACATCTGATGGTAAGAGAGAAACTCCGCCAAACAAGAGAATATTCACAGATACGTGAGCAATAGGTTTAACCTTTAATCAGCTGTAATACTTAGAAATGTAGCACCTTAACACACAGAAACATCTAAATGTAGAGCACATTAGGTATTTCTATGTCTATCAAGTTATCAAAATACTTCTACATATTATACTTTCTATAAAATTTACTTTCAATGTTATGTATAGAATTGAAATTATTATCGAATTGTGTATTACTCGTTAGTAAGTTACAATTTTGCAACTATTAATAAATATAGTGTTGTGACGGGTGTCCTTGTCAGTGAATACTGTTATTGAATCACGTAGCCGCTAATACGCAAAGATTATTGATATAAGAAGTCTATATCACATTTGTTTTAATAAAAACTATATATGCGTATAAAATAAGCCGTTCCTGAAATAATACCATATTACCTGTATATCGTACATGACCCAAACCTAATATCCTAAACTAGCTATTACATTATTGTAAAACACAATGTTTTGTTGTAAATAAAATTGGGTTTAACGGTTATATACCAATCTAGTGAATAATACGGGTATTCTATACCCACTAACCCAATGTACTTGCCTAAATTTTTTCTACAATTTAAATATTCATATTATAACAAAAACTCAAATAAGTATATGTTATAGTTTTAATTATTATTTTACAAAAAATATTAATATATATACTTATACATAATAACCAGTAAGATAGTAAATACAATTCATAAAGCTATATAAATAACCAACGTAATACATGTTACAGAGGTCCGAGGTGTTATAAAATCGAAATCCGCGCAAGGTTTGCAAATAACGGGGACCTCAAACCGATGGTCTAAATAAACAGCCAGAGGACGACGACCTGACTGCATCAAATGGTACACATTTACATGAGTTCAATGCACATAGATTAATGAATTAATCATTACTTATCATTATTGAATCATTAATCGCCGAGCAATGATACACAACGAAAGTATCATTACACTGTGCGTATGGTGTTTTTTGCGGCGAGTAAACAATCGTAACAAAGGCGATGTTACTGCGGCTTATTCAATATTTAGTAAGAATATTACAGGAGCGTTTAGTGGCGCGCCGTAAGGCCATCGCACCTGGGAGGTGCAATCGCACTGTAGCAACTGGAGCCGTTGCTATTTTTACACCCTCCACTCTATCTTATTTACTATTCTGGTCCGCGACTCATTGAATTGTAGTTATTATGTGCAACTTGGACTTCTGCCAGCCGCGGACCCGACGCATCGACACCGAGATATTCGAGAAATCGCACGATACCATAACTCTGTTTAGGCGATTTTGTTGGTCGTCACCGTCGAGTGTCGACGTTTAAATTGGAACAATCGAGGTCGTTTACATACGATCGAGTACCGAGAGAAGAGATCACGTCTAACCGGAGCTGGCTCGGACGGTGGCCACCTAAACCGGTCGAAGGCGCCGGCCGTCGGGCGGGGGATCGCCCGAGGATTATCGCCATGTAAACAATATTGCGTTAGTTACGTTTTTTGAAACGGCTACCAACTTCAATATCGTTTACTTTTTTTTCGCGACATTCACATCACCTTTTACGTCCAATAATCTTGCAGTCGTCCTTTTGACTCAATTAAAATATATTTTTAAAACAAATATAAAATGCGATATGCGAATGTAGTGCGAAATTTGCAATTGAATAATTAGCATTGCGCGCGTTCAAAATTATAGACGTTTGCGCAATGTGAGGCAACATGCTTTTACCTATCGGTACCAAAGGTCGCAAGTAAGCGGTGCTTTTCGAAATAATTTAGGATAAAAAGTTTTGTAGACAATCCGAAACGACAAACAGTGAAACGAAATCGGCTAAGTGGGTCATCATATAATTTCGCAACCGTATCGAGTGCCGCAAGCGTTAACTGGTACGCCCGAGGCAAGTCAAGGCCCGCTAGCGACGCCTCAACCTCTTGCTTCGGCTTCTTACCTGTACCTTCTATTTGCTTTGCGTCTGGCTCAGTGGGGTGGCCCTATCCAGAGTTGCATTATCTGTACGTCAATAAGAAAAGGGGCCAGCGTAGAATGGGGGCAATGATGGCCAAAAGGAAAGTCTCGCAGGTTTATTATTAGAATTCTATTGAATGAAATTCTGTTTGAGGAATTTCTTCGTTACAGCCAATGTATTGCTTTGAGGTTGTAAATGTGGAATGAAATTAGTTAAATGTAAATTGTATAACAGACTTAGTTATAACAAACCAATGTGTTGTTTTTAACTCAGTTTCTTGTATACGTCTCGTACTGTACTAAACTTCTGTCAAATTTTAAATACCATTACAGAAATACATGAATCAATTTTTTGAACTAGTTAGAACAGTTAGGGTAAAGATAAAAGGGACTCTTAACTGCTCTGCCTGACAGTCACAACATGGTTTATCCAGTTGCTTGTGAATTCTCTCAGGGATTTTCCCCATTTGATAGCCCACGGCTACTGCCGGGACAAATAAAAGTATGACTAGAGAAACGTGTTGACAGCTGACTGACTTCAACCATGTTTGAACAAAAAAACTAGACACTTCCTATGAACTGTTGCGATTCTAATGTATTGTTGATTCGAAAACGAGCTACAAGTTTTAAACGGCCACATTGTTATGGTTTTATGAATAAAGGCATGTGCGGAAGTATAGCACATAGTTATGATTATTAACATAAGTGTAACTACATATAAAATATAGTTAACGTGTTGTACCGTTTGTAATTTGAAAATAATTTGTCAGTTTTGCAATTGAAAGTACATATAATTTTTCAAATTGTAAGTTGTTAAGGATGTATAAGTTGTTTTGTTGTGTCATCTCCGGGAGGAACCATGTTGCTTTATTTTGAGCGCAACCTTCTCAATCGAGGAAAAGGTTTTTCCCCAGTTGAACAATGACTTTAACATTAGAATGTTCATCCTAATTGCGGCTCATTTGCATATATAATAGTATGTATAAGCATATTCTAATATGCAGCTAGAGCCTTTTGAACAGAGTTCGAAAATTTCCGGTATTTATAATAAATATCCAAATATCAGATATTTATGATATATCCGATATATATCAAGTTTGATATATATCCACTTTGTATGAAAGTCATGTTGCTATCTTATGATAAAAAAAAAAAACTAAAATGTTTTTAATGGTTTATTTATATAGGTAAGTATTTAAAATCAAACAATTGAAACCAAAACTTGAAATTTTCTTCTAGATCATGCAAAATCTACTAAAAACATAAAATATTGATATATATCCTTCGAACTCTGCTTTTAAACATTCAATGCTTCTAAACATCCAAACAATCCAACGTTAAGAAGAGTGCAATTGCAGCCGAACCGGGCCAGCAAGACAAGAGAAACAACTCTTTCTGGTCTCCTCTATATTGTAATTTTGTGCGTTACGAGTGTTTCCGGTAGCCCATTATGGAAGAAAGAGACAGGAGAGCAACGCAACTGCATAACTGATACTGATATGCCTGTTTGTGGGCATCGACAAAAAGACTGCAACTGCACATTCGCCCCTCATACAAATAAATAAAAAAAGGTTACGAGAGGATCGGATGAAGGTGGCAACCACCTTCATCCGATCCTCCCAATGGGCTCTACGGACTCTTATAGATTGCATGACACGCCACAGCATGGCCGGGGAGGTACCTCTTCTCACACAATACAGACGTGTACCGTATTATTTTAAGAGAGGTATCTCCCCGGACTTACCGAGGAGGTCTCTCTATTTTCAGTATCTAGTTATCTACAGGTAAATTACAAGTCCCAAGCGGCAACATTGTACAACGTAAACAAAGTAAATCTAGAATCTTCTCTCACGTACTTGGGTTAATTAAATAACCCCAAACACTCGCATCTGTCGCAGACGGGAGTCGTGCCAAGTTAATCGCTCGCATGATAACGGGCGTGTCTCTCGGCAACAGAGATAAGTCCGGTTATCGGGCTCGCTGTACTGCTGTGTCTCCTGCCCGACGGAGTCAGAAATGGGGTAATGTATTTCGGTGTATGTGTACATTTCTATGTCACCTTACATCCCGAATAGCTAGTATTTTTTTTATGGTATATGGGGGCAAACGAGCCGTTATTAGTGACTACCGCCGCCCATAGACATCCGCAAAACTAGGTGTTGCCGGCCTTTAAGGAAGAGGAATGCTCTTTTCTTGAAGATCTCTAAGTCGTATCGGATTTCAATGTATTCAATGTATGACGACGAATCTTACATTCGACTTAATAATTAATATTGCACTGGGACATGATGTCTTATAATGATATTTGGTTATTTACTTAATCTCATGGCAGAAAGAAGATAAACTAATAGTTGACCTATTGGTGTAGTACTGCCGACTAGGTAGGCATTTTGAGAATCGCTCAACTATTATCTAGATATAAAGAGTGCTTTTGTGTCTTTATTTCGATGTCTTGGCCCGTAGAAAAGAGAGTAGCCGTCATTCCACGCCAGTGTTATGTGAGAAAGGCATATCTCGTCATGGAGGAGGCTGAATTGCACCTATCACACTCTGCACGACCGAGTTACAACTGCGTTGCTGCACACAATCCACTATTTATACACTGCTTAAGCCGATATCTTTTTTTTCTCTCTTCAAAACACCACATTTAATACTAACCAGACTAAAGAGCACGGAGATTTGTATGGAATTCTTCTTTACATGTAAACAGTGCATTGTATGACTACGCACAACAAAGCGGGCGAAGATACAGTCAGTTTACTCATCGATTCACATATCAAAACAACATTGGATCGTACGTGTGCGCGCGTTATTTCCCAATAATAAATTTCCTAATAACGTCCAGTTGATAAGGTCAACGGTTATGTAACTGACGGATAAGTACGTGCCGTTATTATATCACCGGGTGTATAAAATTTCAACGGTTCCCTCCTTTCCCCCCACTCGCGACACCTAAATCGTACACGCGTTTTGTGTTTGAAGAGCGTTTCTTCGCGGCTATTAAGCGCAAAACAATCGCTAAACATAACTATTTTATCCGACTGTGTCAAGAGTGTAATGCTTTTCGAGCGTATGTATGTATAACACACGTTTTGAGACTTTTAGGGTCAATTCACGCCAAAAGCGCGGCGAAGCGCAGCGAAGCGAAGCGCAGTTTATGTGTCATATGAATTTCAACTTTATAATAATTGCTATAATACTTATTATCGCATGAGAAACTCGAACGAGACGCGCGTATTCCCGCGACTGCGCGAGAAGTCGCTGGAATCCGCGCGGAAGTCGTGAGAATTCGATAATAAGTACTACAGTAATGAAAATAAAGTTTAAATTTATATGACACTGAAAATGCGCTCCGCTGCGCTGCGCTCCGCCGCGCTTTTGGTGTGAATTGACCCTTACAGCTACAAAACGTATGTATGTAGATTTCTGTTCCCTACTTCAGGTGAACGGCTTGACGGGTTGAAACGTAAGATTTGTTATTTTCCTTTTGATACCACCAGTGACACTAGGTCGGGTTTATTGTTTTACATTTAGTCATATCTCATTTGTAATAGTGACTGACGCCATATAAATCTGTCGCAGGTCGCACTTTATCCCTCAGTTTTGAGTTATTTGCAAATAAAAAAACATAGAGTTAATAATTTTATAATTTAAGGATTTCTAGGTCGGGCTTGAATGTTATATTAAATTATACCACGAATTTTAAACGCCTTTCGAAACTCAATCTACCGTGTTAATTTATCAAGTGCTCATTATATTATTTTTGTCTTAATTATACTTTAATAACATAAAATGTTAACTGTAAACTTTAAAATAACATTGTTAATAAAATAAAATAAAATAATGCTTACCCCTTCATTGCCAGGTAGGAACTGTATTTTAGGTTTCGCTAGTTTATCCTGAAACAAAATAAAGAAAATCAGTACATTGTATTCAAATTAGAAATTACACGCATATTATGCACCTTTAAAAAAATACAAAGTTAGTCCAAATTAAAGTATAAAATTGACATCAAAGACGAGTAGAGCATAACTTTGAGCTAAAATCTCATCTGCCTCAGGTTAAGGTCGTCAAAGTGAAACTATGCACCATAAAAAATAACCTGCTAATCAAGGCAAAGTAGATCTACAGAATTCCTCAGAAATTGTCAACCGAGTAGATTAGCGAGATTTACAATGTACAATGTGTTGAATTGGTTGCAAAAACCGGCCAAGTGCGAGTCGGACTCCGTTCTCGTCACTCGTTCCGCACAATTATCTACGAAAACGGGAATTGTTTTATTTTAATTTAATTAATGTTTTTTAAAGACAATATATGACTTAATATTCTGTGAATATTTCAAGTGTCTACCTGTTGCCGTTGTCACCACCGAGCAAAAACGAGCAAAAATATCGCGTTTATTGTATGGGGGGCCCCTTAAAAAAATATATGATTTAATTTTTTAGTAATGGTTGTTATAGCGGGAACAGAAATACACCATCTGTGAAAATTTCAACTGTCTAACTATTTCATGAGATACAGCCTGGTGACAGACGGACGGACATCGGAGCCTTAGTAATAGGGTCCCGTTTTTACCCTTTGGGTACGGAACCCTAAAAATTGGATGTTATTTACCGTTTTAGCTATGTTACGTAAGATTCTATTCCAAAATCACATGGAGACTGATACGTTTGTTTTGATATATGAATAAGAACGGAAACTAAGCAACCAAAGGCCACGGAATGCCTACAAGATCACTACGACCTTGTGCCCATGGTCTATAAAAGCGAATATGTTATAACATTGTACGTTCCATCAACCACTGCGAATACTGTTCGACACTTTTAAACCTGTCAAATTCATACTGCGGCTAGAAATTTGACAAGGGATCAATTATGTATACTAACAGTAAATTTCGGAAACCAGTCTGTTTTGGATTGTATTCAAGGAACGATGACTTCGTGCGAGGGGGTGATCAGTGTATTTTAAATATTGATAACGCCTGCGCACATCATAACACTCAATCTTCATATAGTACGACGAACTATGAATCACCCACTTACATTTAGCCACATTTTCCGTCGCGCAAACTAATGGCGCAAAAATGTGCTTGCAACTCAACAATTTGTTCATAATAATGTAAGAAAAGAAGAGATCTAATAACAAATTTCATAATAGCCCCTAAACTAAAGCTCTCAAGTCAGTTATTAGTCATCCCCCTGAACTAGGGTTGTCTACAAGTCAGTCAAGTCAGATATTAGTCATCCTCTTTTCCTGGTTCGGATTAGTCAACCCTTAACGAAGTGTGATGAAGATGTGTCTTGTTAAAATTAAAAGCGTCCAATGGTTACTCAACCATCTTCGCGTACTAATGGAAATGATGGTTATGACTAATGCCTGTATTAAAGTTACATTGGGCCCAAAAAACAAATGTACATAGACACTACAGATTCATACTTTTTGTTTGTCCTGGAAACTTTATATTTATTATTACTGCCTGCCTGTGACTTCGTTCGCGTAGCGTAGTAATATTATAATCAAAGTGATTTGTTATTGTTGGCTTGCAGTGTGCCGAAATTCCGATTTCCCGAAGGAAAGAGCGATTTTGCCGCGGTAAAAAGTGTGGGTATTTGATGTTAATCTATACACCACAAAAAGTTTCATTTGAATCCGTCCAGTAGTTTCGGAGATTAGCCCGGACAAACAGACAGACAATAAAATTAAAAAACATTAAAAATGTTCTAACTTCTAATACTATTTTAACAGCGCCGCCAATTACTTTTTCATAAATTTTGACAAACTAATTTTACTGTTTTATTATATGTATATAATATATTGTCTATAACTACCCTATGGTAACTGAAAGTAGGCTTTCTATCACCAGCTATGTTTAAACCATCTTCGTGTAATATCTGATTACATAGCAGTTAAAATTATTATTATCGGAAGATCTTTACATATGGTAAAGCTAAAGAGGGCCGAAAACCAATACATGGGAAGATATTCGAAAATTTGTTTGACGGGGATACTTAGAATCGATAACAGAACAGGTTCCAAGAGTTAAATAAAAAAATGTGTTTATTTAACCACATATCACTTGTCAATGGCTGGACGGATTTTGATAGGTGCATACTACTAATCTGTCATGGAAATCTAGGCCAGGTTGTAGGCTACAAAAAATAATTATTTCCTTGGGATTAAGATAATAAAATAATAGTTATTTACCAAATAAAAAATTATATAATTCTCTATCTCAAATTCGCTAATCAAAGAACATAATATGAGATAGAGTAAAGATCTATGTCTAATGTCTATCCTAGTGTGAACTGTGTTAAGAGAATATTTTGTGCGAGCGAAACCGCCAGACAAATCTCGTTGATTACTCTACGAAACAAATAAACAAGCCACTTGAACTGAACCCGGAAAATCATGATTGATCGTAAATGATGACTTTGATTGCAAAATAAACTGCAGGCAAACAAATAACCGCCTGGGATATTGAAGAATGAACGAGGACGGACGAGTGATCAATATTTTAACTTCCATCATGTAAATTGTCTCCTCTGTAATTACTACGATTTCCGTAATTAAGACACTTTTAGACACTCCAAGGGAAATGGATTCCATTAAAGTGATAAAGGAAAGGCACATACCACCCATAAATATACACCATAAAGTTCAGTAAACAGCAAATCAAAAAGACCTGAAGTTCTTCAAGAAAAGAGCTTACTCTTATAATCAAAAAGCCTTTCGGTTTCCAAGGGAAATGAATTCCATTAATGCGATAAAAGAAAGGTACATACCACCCATAAATATACACCATAAAGTTCAGTATATAGCAAATCAAAAAGACCTGAAGTTCTTCAAGAAAAGAGCTTACTCTTATAATTAAAAAGCCTCCGGTCTTCTATTGACTCAAGCGCCGTTGCGCTGAAAGTTAAAACTATACTAATAATATAAACCATAGGTTCCCAAACTAATTTCCTCAAACGCCCATTTTGAAGACCAGCTATTTCGAAGCGCCTCTCGTTTCTTCTTCTTAAAGACCTATGTACCATTTAAGCCGTGTTCTCAAAACCCTTCCCGCCCTCTTAGGCCTTAAGCGCCTACAAGGGGGCGTTGTCGCCCACTTTGAGAAAGACTGATATAAACGTAAGAGTTAAGGAATTACTTGTACGATTTGGGAATTTCTTTGCTGTGACATGGACAGTATTTTCGGATGCACATTATACAAATAATCATGTACCTAGTTATAAACATGTGATTTACATACACAGCAAGACATCACTTGTTAGAACTACTGCTTAATTGTAATGCATTGCTTTACGGCACTTCACTTTCTTTTACAACAAAATTAGTGCCAACGAGCATATTGGTCACCCAATTGTAAGATGTAAATAAAATATTCTACCCGCATCTTTACTAGAAGAATTAAGAATATACCTGGTTATCACTACGGTTAAATTATGTTACATTAGTCGTAGGGTTGTTTCGCTTCCTAGACCTATCTACATTCTACACCGCCAATAAAAGATGCGTAGAAATTAAATTACTTATATTCTGAACTAAATTATGTTCATAATTTATCTCCAGCTCTTGTTATGGAGATACGTTGGCCTTCTTTCCATATCCATATCTACGCGATAGTTAATCCGTCACTCAATAGGGGTATCATGTGGGCTAGAGGTACCTATACGGCCGTACAGTACATGCTGAACTTCATAAACTCACTAAGTTCCACAATAAAAATAACAGCGCCAGTTGTAATTTTGCGTGAAAAAGTGATTAACAGACGGAATTAACAATTTCATATTTATTGCTGGTTAATCGAATTAATCGATATTGGCCAATATCGATTAATAACAATTAATTATATCGATTAATTCAAACAACGGCTGCTTGTTCTTGGGCATACGTGACCCCGGCAAGGTGCCGTTGCATGACCGTCTTTAGAGTTCTGGAGTCCAGGATGCCTGGTGTATCACCGTATCATCGCCATCGTCATCAGCCTGCTGGAGATAGGCCTCCCCAAAGAGACACGGGCAATTTGCATCCTAGGTGTTTTTAATTGTTATTACAAACATATCGCCAACATTATGGGTTTTATAAAAGGTAAAGACAACGCATCTATATAACCTCTTGTGCAGATTTTAGATAGGTAGTCACGAAATGGCTTTGATTATTGGTTTGCTCCCTATGATAAAGAAATAAAATCCTAAATAGTCGTACATAGCCGGTTCAAGTTGGCATATCAGTAGCAAGGTACAGCCCGTATTGAAAGATCTTTGCCAAGATTTAAGAGTGGACTAAAATCAGCAATCACTATCATAATAATTAATTCATTTTGCTTTTAATGTCACTTTTTATTCGCATTCCAGACATTTATACTCAATGATTTACTACTCTTAATATCTCAGACTTTGTTTATTAGTTTTTTTATTTCTTTTTCATAGCTCCTTACTGTTTTTGCCTATTAATTACTTATTTTGCGCGTTGTTTTATGTACGTTATGTACTGTGTAAAATAAGTATACATATAATCATTACTGTTTCGTTGTTTTTTTTAGTATAAGGTTCAAACGAGCAGTCGGAGCAATTTTCATGACTACCGACGCTCCTGGACAACCGCACAGAGGTTGTAGATGCGTTGCACTCCCTCCTCCCACCTCTGGGCCACCGGCTAAGAGAACTAGCCAGCCGCAACGATGTTTTAAGTGGGCACAGGTGAAATTAATCCTAATAATAGGAAAGTACAGGTTGGCAACGTAATTAGACGACAAGAAACCAAACTAGTTGGGTAACGAGTCAAGTCGGCCACAATAAGTAAGTGTCGGCGAGTCGTGCGTTGCACAACCGCCGGTCGGTCTCAGAAACATAACTAGGCTGGCCGAGCTAGCAATGGCGATGATGTAAACTTAAAAATTGCTTTACTTACTTAACTTGTGAAATTCAAAGTTGCATCGCTACAGGGCTGCCACAAGCAGACGCGGAGCCGCGCGCGACCCTGACTTCGGCATTCCGTTTCCCTATACCCAAGGGTGTTTTTGACAACAAAACTATTGGACATTTAAAAACGTCCAAACTCATGTTTTAGCCACACTGAGATTAAAACCCGTTGCAAATGTCAAACCAGTTTTTAGCTGACAAGGTCATGAATCGAATAATTTTATCCGACTATATTACGAAACGACTCATTTATTCTCATTCGTGGGGACTTTTATATCGCCAAAGGAAACATTAAAATGTGAATACGCGGGGAGCTGCCCGGCCGAGACTATGTTGATGAAAATTGACAAGTAGGAACCAATTTGAAGCGCGGAACGAGAGCGTATATTATTCATAGGTCCAATCATTGTAGAGACTGTTGCGAATGTGCCTCGTGTATCACTCAATCAAGTAGCGCCTTCGCCCGCTTCCAACTTGTCACAGTTTCCACCTCTTCTGGCCCGCAATTGGTCGATGCCCATTTATAAAACGACATTCATTAGCATATATTAGTGTTCACAGAAATGACATGTTGATACTGTATCTTTTTTTCCGACAACTACTTCCCATAGACATACCCGTTGAAACTAACACGTACTCCTTAGCTTATGTACAATAAAATACAAACTAGATAGAAAAAATCAGAGGAAATCATAATATTCAATTTTCCAAAATGATTTGGGATTTGCCTTGCTACTGGTATTTCAAGAAATTTACAAAAAAATATCCAATTTGAATAAGATTTGTGGAATATGTAAGATACATTTCTTCAAGGACGTTTAGTTTCTCAGTTCTTTTTTTCTAAGTAAGTTCTTATGAGTGAGTGAGTGAGAATTGTGTTTCACTCTCACATATGAATAATGAATAAAATTTTAGCCTTGTATTAATATATAATTGATCGGTACATTGGAGCTTAGAAACGCGCACCAAATGACCTTAGCAGATATGTCCGCGACCTTTCAACAAAAAAAACATTTTAAATAATATTGTACGAAGTGAAATCTAGCAACTCAACTGGTGTTTTGTGCACTTAATGTAGCGAAGGCAAAAAATATTGCACTACAAGAGTCAAGAGAAAAGATAGAGGATTGAATTTCATGCTACAAGGCAAATTCTTACATGTCTTTTCATCACGCTTAGACCTTGTACATACATAATTAAAATATCATCAAAACATCCATAAAATCAAAGTAGCTTCGTGTATATATTTATATAATTAAATATGGTCTCTCAATTTAAATAAGTTTAGGCGACCTATATTCTTAGTTTACAATGCCAAATTTAGCATTGATTGTTGTTTTAATATACTTTAAGCTTTACAGCTGAGATAAGAGTGTTTAATTGTGTTACAACCGGTTGTTTTGTTGACTATCTACGTCAGACCGGAGTGGTACCATCACCATCAGCCACTTGTCTTCCACGGCTGGTGAAAGGTGTCTCAAACCTAGCTCCATCTAACTGAAAAGACACTTAGTTTTGGGTACTAGTCTGCTCAGTAGCGAAGTTAACATGGAGATCATCAGATAGATAGATCTTTCTCCTATGAAGTTCACAAATGAATT
>LUGF01057227.1:327187-343193 GCA_001625245.1 Calycopis cecrops | reverse complement strand
TTCATCATGCCGATACCGAGAATACATTGAACGCCCCTCGTACAATGCGACAGACTATCGAAGATTTAGATATTATCTATTTTCTTTATTAAATATCTATTTTTTTAATCGGGCTTTGGCCCACCACTCGTTCCTACCGCTGCTACTCCTGTGTCGCCAGGATCGACAGCCACAACCGCACTTGACCCTTTGATATGATCGCAAGGAGCCCGAGCTAAATTTGTATTGGGACCCGCAACGAATTTAATGTGAAGAAAGTTCAGAAGAGGAGTAGTAAGTAATTCCAATTTCCGTCCCTAATCAAAGCGGGGGATAGTACAAGATTGCAGTGGCTTAAATATGAATTCTTATCTTTGGAGACAGTCATATTTTACCAAGAAAAATTACATACGCGTGCCAAATAGTTTTTTAAATGTAAAACATTATTATTCCATATTTACGTAACGTAGACGGGCAAAACCCAAAAATGATGTTACCAGACACCGCGAGTAAGTAATCAGAGACGATAGGCGAATAGTTAGACAAAACACTTCAATTCTAAAACCAACTCGCGTGACAAACATTTCGTATCGCGATTCTATTAATATAAATTTTACGTATTAGATACAGTTATATTAATAACTTTGTTAGGTGCAAGAGTCTAAATATTGAGGTGTGAACAGTGAAAATGTGTTTCAACTCTGGGGCCTTGTAGGTGAACATTTGCCAAAAGATCTTTTTAGAATAAGAAAGCGATAATTCGGAAGGCGTGGCCCAAGCCGTAGAGATGAACCGAAGTAGGACTGTTGACATACATTCCACGAAAACACCGCATCAGAACGAGTACATTTGTTATATATTTAACCCTGCGAAATGAAAGTAGATGGGCAATCAGACACTTAACACTTTCCTTTGCAATGTGTTATCTTTTATATTATCACTGTGCATTTATGGAGGCAGATGCTAGGACAGGTTGTGTAACATAATTCATCATCACCACCCCGTTATCAGTCACTATGGCACGTTTAGTTGGTTGAATTTATCTTAATACTATCTATAGATAAAATTGTTGAAGACTACTTAGTACATTGATAAAGAATAAACTGTCAATTCGATAACACAACAGTTAACTTCCTGCGATTTATTAATACATACACTTCTATATTTTCAAAGTTCTTAAAGAATTATGTTTTCATTTGTGTGATTCCTGGCGACGGATGAAAAGTCATTATTTGATCGAATCGATTATACAATAGATCGTACTTGTATAATCAATATATCATAGCTATGCATTTGATTGTTCGCAGTCGTAAATCCGGTTCCAGTTTCCAAGTATGTATATTGTATATAAAGCCATTGTCATTGTCTTATCTCATCATTTCGTTATATTTACTACATAAATCATTAGCAAGAGATGCGTGCAAAATTCTACGCATCATAAGATTATTTTGTGTATTTTTTTGGAGAGGATCAACTATTTGAAAAGACGAAAGGTGCGCTAATAAATCTTACGCAAAAACTACTTCCGGCTGGCATCAACGTGTGTTTGGTTAAGTAATACTTATTAGATTACATTTCGTTGTTGCTAGTCAGAATTCAAATTTCTTTTTTGCGAGTGACTAAAAAGATTAATTAGAAATGATAACAGTGGACCGAATTCTGTGCATATTCAACTTAATTTCCCTTTCCAATGTTCGTGTGGATGGAAGTGAAATTTGCAAATTCATTTACTGAGAAAAATGAAGTTTTTCGAAGATTTCAAAAACATATTTTTTACACTAATTTTAGGCCCAATAGTGCCCAACATTGGACATACGCACATAATTAATATAAATATTATGTTATTCACAAATATAAAATGCTTTTTTCCTGACGTATTACTGTGACTGTTAATATACCCTCTATAAATCATATTTTATGTTAAATATATTTAAAAAATACTAATAAATAGAATCAAATGTATCTTAATAACTGCTTTTAGTGCGATATGTGCACGTTAAACCTCTATCATTATATTTATATAAATGCGAAATAAATTTAGTGCGATAGTTCAAAAACTATTTCCAGACTAATAGCGTCTAACGTCTAGAATTACGTTGCAAAAAACCTTTGGTTCGGATGTGATATTTGCGCAGCATTTTTTTCACAATCAGGATAAATAACAAGCCACATGTTATATGGCTATCGCCAGCTAGGGACACCTGCCCCACTGGAGGCGTCGCTAACGTATTGTCGGCCTTTTATAGGACGTAGACCTGCCTACTGAATGACTTTACATTTACAAAACGGTTGGGGCGAGATGTTTCGCCATCCTGATTAAAACTCGCCTTTTTCTACACTATTCTTAGATGTAACCAGCTATTACTGGTGTCTTTTTACTATCTAATCTATTTTTGTAGAAACGTGTTCGAGTTTTATCACAGGCAATATTTGCTTTCCTAATATTCTGAGAACACGTTTAATTTTTAAAATGAGTGTCATTGCTGAAATGTAAAGCGAATCAAGAGTTTCACTAATGTAGAACCACATATTCACATAAATCCACAGTAGTGTAAATGATTGCTATGCTGTTTCACGTTTTGCGAATGTTGAGGCTGAATACATTGAACACAAAAGGCCAGAGATAATATACATTTCTTCTAAGGTTATTATGTCTATGGTCAGAAATCACAATGATTACTTCGATTCCTCCCTCGGCAATAATAAACTTATATTCAAATGTTACATACACAATTCAGTCTATACGTATTTAATATAACATACTTTATGTAATTTTCAAACGTTGCATGCTCTATAGGACTTGTACAGATTGTCTGACATTTCCCAAACCAGTTTGGCGTTAGAGCCAACCGACTAGTACAGGTGTGCAAGTAAGAAATGAACACAAAAATCAGAATACAGACTACATTTGCGTAAATTTACAATAATTCAACTATTTTATCGAGTGTGAAAATAAAAGTGACAAAGTTCAATTGACAAATCATCATTCGACAGTTTAGAAATAAAAAAAAAGAAAGAGACAAATTTAAGTTAAGTGAAATGGGTAACGGGGGTTACTGTTTAGAATATCGACATCTGTTCGTAAACGACGACCAGGTGCCAAGATTGGGGAGACAAAGGGTGCGACGACCTCGAGCCCTATCGCGTGCGAGCACCACTTGCTAAACTCTAATCTCGAGAACTTTCGTCCTTTAACACGAAACTAAACGACCTTTATTCACATTAATAGATCTATGTATAGCATTTTATATTCTTATTTTAATTTTCAGATAAATACTCTGGCTCAAATTTAAGAAGGTGATGTAATATTTTGCTACAGAAGATAAGGTTTACTTGATGAGTTATCGAAACCGGTCGTATTTAATGTAATTTAAATTAATAAAAAGTGGAAATAGTATAAAAAAGTATATTATTATTCAAAGTATAGATAAGATTTCGTTTCGTCATCAATACTTTGAACTAAAGGTCAAAATGGCCCATCTCTACAAAAATTTGAACACAGATTTCGGATGCATGTGCATTTGATTCATGTTAAACAGACCACCTGCTACAGGTAACACGACAAAAAGTAACTGACAGATGCTTTGCGTTCCGTTTAAAGTAAAGATTTATCTTGGATTACATATCATTCTCTAATATGTAACCTACGTAGTGAAGGAAGTATCAAAATCTATCCTTCTGTAGACGACGGAAAAAGAGCCAATAGGTAATCATGGGCTATAAGGATGAGCGGACACTCAAACAATATTCCGATAAGTATTACAATCAAACAATATTCCGTTAAGTATTACAACATACATATCGGAATATTCTTGGAGTGTCCGCTCACCGGACTGTCCGCGTCCGGAACCCAAAGAATACTCCAATATTTTCAAACCGAGGAAGTTTTTTAAATTACCGATATTTCCAATGCGCGTTATCATGAATGGTGTTTAGAAACGTTACCTAGAAAAAAGATAAGTACGCTCGCATTATTAACAATTGTTGTGAGAACAAAAAGAAGAAATACTTCTGTTATCATGCTCACCGGCGGTCATAAAATGATTTCACTTAAAAAGAAACAAAGTTTCGACTCGTTCAAACACTGCGTGCTCGAAAAAAAGGAACAGATGGGACACTCACAATGGTGTGACAAAAAATACCGCCAACGACAAAGGCGAGTGACTTTAACCCCTATTCCACACGCCATTAAGGCTGTTATCGAGGAAAATATTCAGGTATTCAACCGATGGTCAATAGCATTAAGCGAATATATATGATCCTACGAAGCACGTGCAGCAGCGAGGATTTGTCAGGTGGGTGGCTGGGGGTACATTCGACTGTTTAAATCATCACCATTCCCTATCCGTCCTCTGCTCACGTAGGCTCTCTAAGAACAACAACAGTGCTTCATATCCGGCTTACAACCAACTGGCACTCAAAAGATGGACATTACATTATTTTTTTTTCAAAATCAGACCTTGTATTTTATATACTAGGGTTTCGTAATTAAGGAGTGGCAAGTGACCCTGTAACAAGTTTCTCCCTGTCATTCATCTGTCAACGTGGTACATCATAAGAATCCAAAATTAATGAATATCTCAGTAGCATTTTAGCATTTTTGTATACATTTCTCGTGCTTGATAGGATAAATAATATCGACAAGCTGCTTGTGAAATTCAAGAATATTTTAAATTGAATTACATAATTAAATATTCTTAACTGAGGCAATAGTATCTTTCTATTAAAATAAAGTAGACATTGAACATAGTTTATACCTTCAAACTTATTTTCCTTTGTAACAAATTCCTAAGAAATCATTTCAGTATAATTAGTTAATTAAAATGTAATTGATACAATATTAAGAGTACGATCACGCAACATAGTAATTAGTAAAGTGAAAAAATATTCAAAGAAAAGAAGCCATTGCCTGCGTTCATATCATCGTAAGGTAGATCAACAGTTGGGACCCTTTGATGAAATCATAGCAGGAAGCCAGATGGGGACGGAAATTATCATTGGGAACGCCACAAATTTAATCAGAAGGAAATGGTAGGAATTTTCACAAACTCGCTCTCAAATCAAAGCCGGATGAGGCTGAGCTAGTCGAACGTTGATGATAATATGAGATCTGATTGTTTGGTTCCTTTTAAACTACAAAACAAAGGTAGGTCATTGATTTTGGTGACAAGGATTATAACCACGGTGCGTTTTCTTTATGGTATATTGCAGGTGGATGGCACCATCGTGATCGGTTGTATGTCTGTCAAAACGTACGAGTAAAGTTACTCGAGTTGGTACGGCTAGCTCGGTGTGCTCGCATATTCTCTTTTCAAGTGACCATCACAATCGGAAGCCCCCTTTTTAGCGACTGGTCCAATTATTGCGCAAATGCGTTTACTCGGGGTCGCGAAGATTCTAGATTTTTTTTCGTATGCCTCCGAATTACCCATGTACTTTCACCAGTCCTCAACATTGTCAATGCGGCTGCGCTGCGGCGCCCGATTCGCTTACCTAATATACTGGGTTTGCGAAACTAGCCTCTCAACACGCGCCGAATGCTACTAACATTTCGCTTTTAATTTATTGTAAGATGCAATTTATATCTTTGCCGAGTAAAAGATACTAGCCGTCGCCAGTACAATCATTTGACCTAGGCGGCCAATTTTATATGAAACTAGCTGTACCCCGCGGTTTCACTCGCGTTTAATTTCCGAGAAATCCATATAAATTTTAACACCCTTTTTACCCCCTTAGGGGTTGAATTTCTAAAAATCCTTTCTTAGCAGATGCCTACATGGTAATATCTACCTGCATGCCAAATTTCAGCCCGATCTGGCTAGTGGTTTGGGCTGTGCGTTGATAGATGGCTATGTCACGTTTGAGTTTTATATATATAAGATAGTGTACATTGGTTTAATTGACAGAGACAATTTAGTTTATTGTAGTTTTCTATGTCCTTTTTATTTATGCCTGGTTAATTTTATGCACATCCACGGCCAGAGCTATTAAAATCAAGACCATAACCAACTTTTTATGTGCAGCTATCTCCCATATTTACAAATAGACACAAATCAGCTGATACTACTAATGTAAAAGTTTTGAAGGAAATCTGCTACTTTAAGGATATGGTAGTCTTAAATTTGAAGATTTTACTATGAATAATTTGATTCATAGATTTTCCTTTGGTTGACAGAAAAACATTTTTAATGTTCTTGTACAATATTTAAAAAAGATAATGTCCAAATATGTATAACCTCCGGCCAAGAGAAATACCAAAATATATTTCAACCTATATGTTAGCAATTTAATTAACTTGCTAGGCTGATGGCTGGGACCGGGCTACATTATGTAAACTTAAGAATCGCTAAAAATGAAGGGGCGTAGTATAATTATTATAATTAGTCACAAAATTCTGGATGTTATACTATATGTAATGAATAATTGTCCCTCTTGAACAGAAGAGAAGAGAAAGTAGCAGATTGATCAGTCTGAAGTGTTCAAAACAACACTTGGTCGATTTAAAAACACATAATTCAAGCATTTTTTATCAAACCAATGTCAACAATAGAGTACAATTTTATCACGTTTGCAGGTGCTAGTGATAATGTCGTTTTAGACGACAAAATACCTAATCAATTTAATGCACAGACTCACGGTATTTTAAAATGTTCTATCTCTCTTCTTGTAACAGTGGATGGGTCAAATTATCCTTTGCTATTCTTTTATTTGCAAACAAGACTAGAGTCATGACGAATAGTTACGAAAAACCAATATGGGTCGAAGGAAATCGCATAGAGTACGTAAAATCCTTTACATACCTAGGAAAACAAATTACATTCAGTAATACGAACAATGAAGAAGAAGTGAACAGAAGAGTGTACATCACCTGGCAAAAATATTGGTCACTAAAAGAAATCTTAAAAGGTCACTACTCCCTAAATCTCAAGAAGGTTGTAATGGAGACTTGTATATTACCTAGCCTATTATACGGCTGCCAAACATGGGTTCACACCAACAGAACCAAACAAAAAATTATAACCACCCAAAGAGCAATGGAGAGGAGTATGTTGGGAATAAGAAAAATTCACAAGGTGAGAAGTAGTAAAATCAGAAAAAAGACAAAACTGACAGATGCTCTAACACAAGCATTAGGACTCAAGTGGCGATGGGCAGGACATATATCGCAAGACTCACTGACGATAGATGGACGATAAAAACCACAAGCTGGAAAGGACCGCTAGGTAAAAGAAAGGTAGGAAGACCATATAAACGATGGGCTGACGACATAGTTCAGACTGCGGGCACAAACTGGCTGAACCTTGCCAAAGATCGGGAGCATTGGAAGCGGATGGAGGAGGCCTTTACCCGACATGGGACTACATCTCCAATAGATACCCAAACAACTAACCCTACTAACTAGAATAAGAGAAACACTAACACAACTAACACATATTTTAATATAACATTGTAAATATTTATGAGAGTAGAAATAAAAAGGCTTATTATTATTATTATTCTTTTATTTTTCTTTACAATCAATAATAGTGCTACTATGCCAATTTTTTTTAACCTTGTCCACACAATATATATTTGCATTACTGTGTTTTGGCTGCAGACTCTGGAGGAACTGTGTTTGAGTGTCACGGACTGATTAAGCACTGTTGAATAAGTGTATAAACTTAAGAGGCAAGTATTAAATTCTTTATCCAAAGGCCAATTATTATGACAAATATAATTAAAGGTTCTTTTTAATAAAAATATGCAGCCAATACAATAATTGTGTATAAAAGTATGTTAATTTTCGTTTCAATTAGTTTTGAAGATATAATGGCAATATTTGAGAAATAACATTTAATAACCCTAAAGAGGGTCAAAGACCCTTACGTAAGATAATTTTCCAGGGCATATTTATGAATTTCTATTTTTTTAATTTTTGTCTGTTTATTTGAGCACTCATAATAAGATGAATGAAATGGCTGAATGGATTTTGTTCAAAGTATATTAATAATATATCATATATCTGGCTGGCATAAGCCATGCCATTGCCTTGCAATAAATTTTATGCAAGTGAATCTGCAGACACCACATATAGTAATATAATTAAGTCAACTGAACTAAAAGTCTAATAGTGGCAATTATTGTTGAATTAAATCTTAAATACAGGTTTTATTTATCTGTCCTGTTGTCAGCTTGTGTGAACAGAACCTTCAACCTGAATTTGACTTGCTTTTCTGTCTGATTCAGGTGAAATTTGGCTTATGTAAGTTGGATAATAATGCAATATTATTGGAACATTAGAGCTTATCTCATGATTATGATGGAAGGTATAGCCAGCCAAATGGTATGAACTCAGTAATTAAATATTGCAATATCATTGTCTTTAGGCACACTTGATAAGTAAGTAATGTGGCCATATTACAGATGACAGTAATGAAAGATTGGACATATATACCTACTATATATTTTGATGTTGGAGCCGGAAGGTGCATTGTACATATTATACTTAAAAATGTTTACCAGTTTTGGAGTTTCTACACTATTTGTAAGGCAAATACATTTGAGATATTTTTTTCAAAACCAGCGTTTTAAGAGAATTATTCCATTATAATAAGGAACCTTATTCTAATACTGCCCCATCCAACAAATGCGAATTTCAAATAATGGAACTGCATTTGATTCATTGTATTATATAATGGGACATGAATATGTAATAATTTTGTATCAGAAAAATATATGTTACAAAGAGGATGTTGAAAATCAAATCAAGTTCACTAGTAAAATGCAAATAAGGTCAGTCCTTTTTTTTGCTCATTGCTCCCACCTACAACTTACTACCTACTTATGCAAAATTGGCCAATGATTCAAACTTATTTGAGTTATATAGTAGTTATTGTATATTTCCTGCATATACATTGTAATAATACATTACAGATTATATTGTGAAATTAAATATTTAGGTACATAAATATATATACATCCTTGTTGAGAATTGTAGTTTTATTGAAAATGTTATACCTATAAAAACAAAAAGCATTTATGCTAAAGTTTGACTGAAGGAAGAGAAAATTGTTACTTATGTCTTAAACAAAGCTAAAAAGCTTGAGTGATAACAGCAGTGAATAGAGATTGCTACAAAGTCAAGAGTAGTAAAAGTGAAACAAAAAATTTTCCATGATTTTTGATACTATACTACCTAACCTCGTGAATTATGCAAAAGAAAATTCTATATTTTTTTTTTTCTTAAATTATTATGTTCTTCTATTTATATTAAAAACTAACTAAATATATAACTATAAATCTGTGGTTAAAATAGACTAGTAAAATGTAATATCATTAGATAATTTAATTTATTGCCTCAAAAAAAATACCAAAATTTTGTTTCACTAAGATGTAGGTATTTTCTAAGAGCCCTAGTAAGATACTAGGGTAATTAATTATGCATTTGAGCGAGTAGTATTTCGTTGATTGAATAGTTGATCATTAATATTAGCTTGATGAAAATCATTTTATCTATCAAATTGTAATAAAAATATTAATTACTTTAAAAGACAATTAAATTCTGAAAATATAAAAATCAAGCATAAATTATCATAAGTGTTACCAGGACAACAAAGAAAAATATGTAATAAAAAACCGTATATAAAAGTGTACAAAAAAACATGTAAGACAGATGTATATGGAAATACTACAGTGGTTAGTGGCTATGAAATAATATCTGTGTAGGCTAAGATACAGTGTGCTAAACACACTGTGTCAGCTAAGCCCCATGCTAAATACTTTATAAACTTGTATAATTAACTGTAACTGTATAAAATATATAATCAATTTCTTAGATATGTCATGAATGTAAATATTTATTGAATGTAACAATTTAATTGCCTGAGAAAAAACAGTATTTTATTACTTAAATGAAATTAAATGGATTTTGTATACCAAGAGAATGATATTGAATAAGTTATCATCAGTGGAAAGTATCCGACTGGTCTTGCCGGTTCTATTATAACTAATTCCTAACAAATTATTAATAATTCATTTAGTTATAAGGATAATAGACACAATATTAACCATATTATCACATTAGCTATTGTACATGCACGGGATTTTAAAAATGTATGAAGTGAAACAACCTGACTAGATTAGAGAATAACTACAAGAGCAGGGCTGTAAGTTTTTGACAAGCACAACTTTATGCTGTGAACTGCCAACATAAGCCTCTTTCAATTTATACTAAGACACTTGATTTCTTGCAACTTGCAAAGGTTGATAGAGATATCTATACTTTTCACTAATATTATTTTATAAAGAGGTAAAGTTGTATTTTAGTTAAATTCTTTTCATATTTAAAAATATATAAAAATCCTTCTCTAGGGATTTTCACAACCAGATAAGTATTAAATACAAAACAATAAACAGAGCACAGGTTGTCTAGTGTTTTATACTTTGCTAAGTAAGTTATATAAAATTGTTTCTAATTCTTTGAGGGATCTTAAAAATTGTGTATTATCCCTGAGGTTAAAATATCAGCCTTGTTCAATAGTTGTGTAATATGCATTTTTTATGTCAAGACAGTAAAACTTTCAAATATGTTGCAATAAATACATTAGCTTATTATACCTATGAACTGGTTTTCAATTAAGATATTCAACAATAAAATAATAATAAATTTAAAACAATCTTCTAATATACTTCTAGTTTTAATATATATAGCAGTTTTACTTATTTTAAGTGGTCCAAAACAGTCAAAGAAAAGGATCCAAAAGAATACCAATCCCAGCGAGTTTTAAGGTATTACACTTTAGACAAATCTCTTACCAGTCAGTTTTCTTACTGGGGTTTTGATTCTTTATGCAGTACATCAATAAATTGCTCATACGAGTTACAATTGGGCAAATCAACTTTTATTCATCAAATATGTAAATTTGTGAGGTGGAAAGTGCAATCAGCCTAAGGTTGAATTCCGTTAACCTTTCCTATGTAAAAAGTTGGATAATATTTATATATCTAATTTGCTAACAAATGTTTCAACATTATTTGATTTACAATAAAATATATACATTAATATCATAGACATTATTGACCTAGTATGTTAGCACTGCTTGCCAGGTAACAGGGAAAGAAAATATGTCTAATAAGTAATACCAATTATTAAATTCAAAAATGTGCCCGAGTATTCTAGAGTGTACTGACATCATTATTTTAATCCATTAAAAGAACAAACTTTGATTTTGAGACTTGTTATTAGTTGTGCCACTTGGATATTTCTAGCTAACCCGAACAATTAATATTCATTTTAATAATACATTGACAACTGGGACTAGGATTTCATTAACCTCCATACCAAAGAAGTAACACTATTACATGGTGAAAAACACTTGCCTACTAACTTTCACATTTGAAGTGTATATATAATATGAAGAAGTAAAATTCAATTCTATTTAAGAGCTAACCTTATAGGAAGTTTTCTTTACGAATTCATAATATTGAAGGTTTTAAAATTCATATATTCAATCATTGTTTTGGATGAAAAGGGATTGGACATAAATAAATAACAAGTGCTTAATGAATACTTTTAACTTTACATTATTTTTTTTCAGTCACCTGATTTCTGTACTAATTGATTGTACCAACACTTTCACAAGTATTGTTTATTTAATTTCTCTTTTATTTGCAATGTTCCTATTTGCAATAGATACATAAAATATGTTATATAACTTGAAATAAAGTCAGTTAATTATCTAACACAAGAAATTATCTGCATTTCAACAAGTTGCATGCTTGAAATTCATATGAAAGTGAAGAAATATTTTATAATGGATTTTGTATTTGCTACTCTGACATGAAGGTCAACTAACTTTCAAAGTAATGTTTAAAGTTATTGTTCTTGAATATGTTTGTATAGTTAATATTAAACTAAAAGCAATGTGAAATTGGACGAAATTAATGATAGATTAAACACATATTATTGTTTCCTAGGTCTCAAAATAAAGTGATAATAGAGTTTTGGTGCATGCGTTTTATTTTTAGATTTCAAAGGTGAAATGTGGGAGAAAGCTACGTCAGCCGAATGCTACGGTTGCAAGGAATCGTAAAAACATCAGAATGATTATCTAAATATAGCAGAAAGATAGTAAATCTGTGTTTAAATTGCAGAAATTTTTACATGTTGACGTGGCGTGACATTGCGAAGTACATATTTTAAAGATGTATATTCTTAATATCAGACACCATTACGATACTTCAGAATAAACAATATGCGATATTCTAGCAAAAACAACGATTTTGCAGGTTCATTTTGATTACTTGTAATTTAAGTATGGCGCCTGACACCGTTGGCCTGTTTTGGAGATAACAACATGGCGTATGTACTTACTCTATTATTTCTTAAAAAATCTTCAATTGCTTTTAATGCAGAATCCGTTAATTTCACAAAAACGAGTTCCTTATTGTTTTTGTACGTTGTCTCTGATGATAACGCGTACTGAACACCTGAAGGCAAGGCCGCCATTTCTTAATCACTATTCGCACTATGGACCAGCTGACTCCTTTGCTAGCCGTCACAATTCATATCAATCACACATTTCTTAACGTAATCACAGATTCACAACCTATATAAAATTATAATTACAATAAAGATAGGGTTTAAAGTTTCCAAATTAAACTATTTTTTGTAAACCCATCGACTCGGCCTTTGTTGGCAGCACTCATCAGTCTGCAAGGCCGTACTGACTGTCATGCGCAATGGAGCTAGGAAACGCAAGCATTCACTACGACAGCAGCGCCAATTTTTAGTTTAGGAAACAATTTTAATTTAATTTTGCTTAAAAAGATGCAGAAAACTAATTGTTTTATCAGATTTAAATAAAATATTTGTTTTTAATATTTTTGTAACATAATATAAGCTAAACCTTGCACATATAAAAGTAAGTTTCACAATGTTCTGAAGGTTTCTGATACCCAGTTTTGTTCATGTTCTTTGGCTGTCATTTAGGTCATTTTCTCTAAATTCTACAATTAAAAAAAATTCAATGCTAAACTGTTTATCTTTCTAGAAAATCTTTTCATATGTTCTTGTTAAAGTAATTGATTCCTACTGACTGGAAATAATAACAACTTAATGAAGTAATTATTTTTAACTAGGGATCCCGCGAAGATCGAAACTCGATCTAAGTGAAACTTTTTTGTAATTAAATACCATTAAAAACCAAATATCATGACATGTTAAAGATTGCAAATTTAAAGATTTTCTATAACTAAGCTTGCAAAAGACAGAGATTTCATCAATATTACGTGTGTCATAAATATGCTATCAAATGCATGGTAGAGTGTGTAACGTTTTATTTTGTTAAATTGAAGTACTTTATAAACATTACTAATAAAAAATATTAGCTACTTCTCTTGCACTTATACTATAAATGTGCCAAATTTTATACTTCTCCGTCCGCGTAATATTCGTAAATTTTTTTCCATAAGTTTTGGCTTCATGTATTAACATATAGATTAATAACTTGCGTTTATTAATTTCAGCCAAAATACTTCGTTTAATTAAAATAAGTACAAAGAATACATGATTTATTAAATTAAGTTTGCTATCTTATAAAATAAATATTTTGTTTCATTTCGAAAGTAACCCACATTAACGAAGACACAAAACATACGTTCAACGACATTAATTAAAGAATTCTAATCTCTTTATTATGTTTTGTTTATGTGCCTAATTCTTTCTTATAAACCAATAAATAGATAATACACCAATATATCTTATAATACACAAATCATATGAAATAATTATCTGCTATTTTTGTTGTAACTAGCGCCGTCTATCGCACAGAAATAAAAGTAAAAAATATTTCTTGTTTTCCATTTGAAACTTACTTTACTTTTTTTGTCTAGTAGTATAGTATGAACTAGTAGTTCTTTACTTTTAAACTATTATAAAATGTAGTTCTATGAAATGTGAGTAGCAATTGTTTTATGTAGGTATTTATTTGCGTGTTTTTTGTGAATATTATAACGATTATTTGTAGGCGCACGTATAAATTATTTTTGAGATTGAAGTATTAGATACAAAAAATGTCTGGCAGCCAAAATTGCATGAGATTCTTTAGTTTAGTCTTCTCTTGTTCCCCTCTACCAATCCAATCGTCAAATTATTTATTGGTAATGTAATTTAAATCAAAGGTTACTTTTAATCAAAGTATACTATTTCAAATTATGGTGGGGGGGGGGGGCTATTTGGAACAAATAAATTTATTCTTAATTGTTTTTGTAATCATACGATATTAACAAGTACAGAAACAAGTACAGATATGATTTTAGGTAATAAAAAAAGTTATTAAAGAAATTCCATAGAACTATATTTATATAGGTTATAATAGTTCACAAAACCAATAGAATTGAAAACTTTTATTAAGTAATTTAATATTTAAAAATGCGAACTCTATTTTTTTTCTGCTTATCATCGAAGAAATCAAAGAAGCTTTGTTTTCAAAAATATATTTTTGAGGCAGAAAATATTTTTTATATTTTAAGAGTGAAATGTAAATAATTGCAATCTCAATCTCCCGAAACTCCTTACACTTACTATGTAACAATGATATCTATAGTTGATTACATCTACAACAATCAGAAATATAAATAATGGTAAGAGGTAGTGCCACACTGCATGCTTGCATGCAGTCGAATTGGGCCGGCATGACCGGGGACTGGGGAGGTACCTCTCGCTTACACGAGACAGGCGTAAAGTGTCAGCTGTGCTGTCGCGTTTCGTGCGATGTGTAAGTAGCCAGTGGCCCATGGAGGTGGGAGGAGAAATGAGGGCAGCGCATCTGTATTGCCTCTATGCGGATGTTTGTGGGCTTTGGTTGTCATGAAAATGGCTCCGACTGCTTGTTTGCCCTATACCATAAAAAAAAATAAGCTGACAAATTCATCCATTTATGAAGATTCATTAAATGCATCTAAATTATTTTTTTCTTAATTGCCTCGTTTAGTATTTAGCCCCATTTAGCCCCATTAAATAAAATAACATAATTATAACAAACCCTAAAGTTGTCTTCTTAGAATTTTGTACCCATTTACACACTTCACAATTTAACATTTCTGATTGGCTAACTTAATATCAACAGCTTTAGAATAGCTCAACTTTACAATTAGTTTATTAGTAGTTTATTGTTCAAAATATTATACATTTTAATATGCAGTGTTATTACTGCAACGAGCCTTCAAATTTTTAATTAAAAATACGATGTGTTTCTATAAAAGATTTTAATGCTTTCTATTGTTAATTTTAAGATATTTGTTACTTTTAAATTATTATTATTTTATTAGTCTTCTTTTCCTAATTGCACTCTAGAGTCATATTTAAATAACTGAGCTCATTTAAAGCTCCTATATACTTTGGCAGTAATTACAATTTTGTAACACAATTTAAAGTAGAATTTGCTGAAATAAAAGTAAGTTTGGCTAGGTTTAGTTAGGTTTGTTCACATTGTTTGGCCGTATCAAGGTCTGTAGTTTTTTAAATTGAAAACCTTTCTAGAAATTATCTTTTTCTATGTTATTTTTAATATAATGACTAATCCTACTAATATTATAAAGGCGAAAGTTTGTAATAATGTTTGTTACCCTTTCACACAAAAACTACTAAACGGATTTTCATGAAACTTTACAGTAATATAGCTATCATATCAGAATAACATAATAAGTTAAAATTTATAGGGATTTTTTATAATCCGAAATCCACGCGGGCAAAACGCGGGTTATTAGATAATTTAGCAATTATTTGTGAAGTAACTGTAATTAATTAAATTTTCAAGATGTTACTTATAAACTACAACAATAGGGAATAAGCTTCTAAATTTCTACTCGAACTAGTGGCTGAAATGTGAACCAAATGCTAGCAAATTTTCGATTGTACATATAATATGACATATGTCAACTTGTCATTTTCATTGTCTTTGCTTAGTGTTTTGCTAGCACTTAATTCCTAAAATGATCACTAGGGCGGCGAAAGTGGTGCCTCTATGTTTCGTGCACGTTTCTTAAC
>LUGF01057227.1:300442-317966 GCA_001625245.1 Calycopis cecrops | reverse complement strand
AATAACGTGGAAAATAGAAAATCATCCCCTGGCATCACATAGTAACATTTTTTCGAGATAAAAACTATCCTAATTGTTAACCCAAGTTACTCTCTACAACTTATATATAAAAACTTAGCTACGATTTGGCTCACACAAATTTCGTGAAAATCGGTTCAGCAGTTTTAGCCTGAAGGAGTAAAAACTGAGTAGTAAAAACAAACAAACAAATACATACTTTCGTATTTATAACATTAGTAGGATTTTATATGTACCCACATTCGAAATTCACATATACCCTTACGGCACGAATCTTTTCATTCGCCAGAGGTTGCAGGTAGGGATGATCCCACTATCATGATTCATGATCGTCTTCATGAGTCACGAAATCTCTGAGGCCATTTTAGCTATAGCGCGCAAGCAATTCCGCTGTCATGGTTGAGGGATAACAATATTTTTTGTCAAACGTTGAAATAATCATAATCATGAATAACATTCTCGTAATTAAAAAATAAATAAAAAATAATTAATTAAATAAAAAAAAAGCTTACGAAATCTAGATAGTCATAATAATAATAGTTCTATTTTTAATTCAATCAAATGAGATTTATCATGTCTATATCTGTGCCTACTGCCTATGCGCTTGTTATTTAAAAATTATAAGATCCGATTGGTAGGTAGTTTTTGGACCCACCCCTTCGGTGCTTAAATACATGTATGACCCTCTGGATTGTGTTGGGATTAAAGGTTTTTCGCATAATCACATCGGGTTTATTAATTAAATAACGTGTAATAGCAACACCTCATTTTACATTTCTTACCAGCCACGTACTTACTGGCCATAAGCCTGAACGAAATAAAAAGACAAACTTTGAAAGACGCCTATATCCAGCAACTGATCGGTATAGGCTGATGTTGATGATGAAGTACCTACTTACAAGTGCAAGCGACATACGAGAAGACCACGTGTCCCGCTGTTTCACCCGAGCAAAATGTCCCAAGGGAATGTAGGGGATGTATATCTGTGGCAATTTTATCTAATACCCGCTAATCGACCCACTTCGTTGGGCGTAAAACAAAAAATATATAAATGTAATAAATTAAAGCCTATGTTACTACCTGATAATCTGGCTTCTTATACAAGGTTGATACAAGCGAGAGGGGTTAAATGAAACCATATTTAGTGTATTATTTTCAGGTTACACAACAAAAATCAGATCAATCGGAGCAATAATTTAGCCACAGGAATGTTTTAAAGTTTTTTCTCACTTCGTACACGCTGTATCGAAGCTGATCGCCGATTATGACAGGCCGGGGTCTTTCATCCCTTATGAGGTTGCCGTTTCCTGTAAGAGCCGGTACAAAGCAGTTTGTGTTTTTTACTTGTTTGAAAAAAGTATTTTACCTATACTCGACGTAAACTTATTTTTAATAGTTTCGGAATCACTGTAGGCACTTATAGTGCATATGTGGTTTAATTTAATGCCTCTCGCTTGTATCAACCTTCTATATTAGTAAAAGAATGGTGAAAATCGGTCCAGTAATTTTGTCTATTCGGTACAAAGATGTTTTTAGTAACAGGCAGTGCCACACTGCATCTTTGCATGCAGCCGAATTGGGCTTGCACGACCGGGGAGGTACCTCTCGCTTAGAGCGTTTTCACATTAGCCATTATCCGATCCGATATCGGTGTCGGGCGCCGATCCGATATCGAAGGAAATAAAATAATTGAAATATGTAAATGTCTTTCATACTGTCCGGTCCGATGTCAGATATCGGAGTCGACACCGATATGTTAACGGCACCATCGGATGCCCGTGAGCTGTCGGACGATATTATTTGTAAGTGTGCTATACGTGTGTCTAAATTGTCTGCGTTCACAAGGAGCTATCGAATGGCTGAATTGGAACTATATTTATCGGAAATATGCGAAAACTGCACATGGTGTCGGCTATCGGCTGTCGGCTATGGTTGTTCGACACCGATATCGGATCGGATAGTGTGAAAACGTCCATACACGCTACCGGCGCGCGAGACCGGCATAAAGTGACAGCTGTGCTGTTGCGTTTCGTGCGGTGTGTAAGTAGCCGGTGGCCCATGGAGGTGAGAGAAGAGAGGAGGGCAGCGCATCTGTATGGCATCTGTGCGGATGTCTATGGGCGTCGGTAGTCATGAAAATGGCTCCGGCNNNNTGTAACATAAAAAAAAACGAACAATGGGCAATTGGGCAATAAACATACGTAGATTACGTAGTTGCTCCTTCACTCTATCACTACTACTACCCAAGGGAATCCAGCGTTGTTTTTACTGTAAGGCTCAACTCACACCGAAAGAGCGGCGAAGGGCAGCGAAGCGGAGCGCACTTTCAGTGTCATATGAATTTAAACTTTATTTTACTTTACTATAGTACTTATTATCGAATTCTCGCGACTTCTGGAGCATTCCAGCGACTTCTCGAGCAGTCGCGGGAGTTCGCGCGTCTCGTTCGAGTTTCTCATGCGATAATAAGTATTATAGAAATTATTATAAAGTTGAAATTCATATGACACATAAACTGCGCTCCGCTTCGCTGCCCTTCGCCGCTCTTTTGGTGTGAGTTGACCCTAAGCGAGATAGTGAGAGGTTCAGTGCAGCCAACCCCTCTGCGATGAAGCAATACTACATTTCTATTTATTAACTACTTCTGGAAAGCGTAGTGCTCTGCTCCACCCCGAAGTTGTTGCCGCCTTGTCGTGGTGTAGGAGCATGCGTGCCTCTATGATCCCCAAGGCGATGCCGGACAGGGCTACCCATACCAGACAGAGGTGAGACTAAGAGCAGCTCAGCTGGGAGGCTCCATCCGTCCCTCTGAATAAGACGACGACGTGGATTAGGACGACCGGCGTGGCGTGCTCCGTTGGAGCATTGGGGCCAGGGATCAGGATGGGAACCTGAGCCCATTGCACGGTTCCAACGTTGTAGTAGAGACTGTTCAAAGGCAGCCCGACAGTCCCCATTGAGAAGTCTGGCTTTATCACCGAGGCCAGCCTGTCGCTGGAGGGGCCCTGTTGCTTGTAGATCCGGGGCCCTCCAATTAAAGCGGCAGAAGGCACCAGCAGGGGTTTAGTAGGTAGGGGCAATAGCCGAGCCCGACACTGTACCCGGTTGAGCCACCCGGGATCCTGGGTAGCGTACGTAAAGTATTCCCTTGCGTATTCCTATGCTGCAGTGCAGGGGAATTGGATTCGCGCGACCGGGGAGGTATTTGTCGTATTTCGTGTGGTTAGTAAGTAGCCAGTTGCCCATTGAAGGGGAGGGGGAAAAGTGGGGAACGCATCTGCATAACAATCATGCGGAATGCGGACACCCATTTGCGTCGGCAGTCATAAAGAGGCTCCGACTGCTCGCTTGCCCACTCATATTATAAAAAACATTCAAAATTCCATTAGTGTGTGTTTCCTAGCGTGTTTTATAATTCGGTAGAATTGGTTATCATAAATATAAAATAACTGATGATACAAATATGCATCATTTGCTATGAGGTACCTATGTACTTAGTAGGTATATTTGCCAAATGCCTGATGTAAGAAAATTAATGCTATATTTGACTTTTTATGTAGAGTAGGTACCTACTAGCCTAATGATCTATCTCTGCATTAAAGATAATAAATGTACAGTCATTTTAATGATAATTGTCCATATTAAATGTTTAACTTAATTATATTATCTAAGTGTTAACAATAAAAGATAAGTAGGAATATAATTTATACAATGAAATGATAATAAGAGAATATTATATCGTGATGAATACTATAAAGCATTGCTGTACGTATTTAATAAGTAGACAATGCTATTGCTTAGTCTAGGCATTTCCTTTTTATTATGCTCGCCACGACCTCTATCATATATATTATAGAAATCTTAGATAAATTTATAGTATCCGCCCTAATGTCTTATCAAGTTAGGTAATTGTAGTTAAATCACAAGTTATAAGTAATTCGGATAATCCCAGCGCTTAATGCAATCATAACGTGGCGATATCTGATGCACGGGTAAAATTAGATATTCAATAATGGGAAAGGGGGGTCGCAAGTCCGCCATTTTGGAACTTTGTTCGAGGGCTATTCGCGAAGGGGACCGCGCAGGCGCGCCGCGACCCGCGCCCCGTCTATAGGGCCAGGACATTACTGAATGTGATGTCAAAAAACAACTTATTCTCTCCCCTCATTCCACTAACCCAGTACGTCTTATTAACGCGTTAATCGTTGTGTGATTTGCAACAATCACAATGTGCTACATCAGAGATTCGTCCACGATACCCGTGACCATCGACGAGACATTCATCCGAACAATGAATGCCTGGTCTCATTGATAATTCGCGCACCTATGTGATCTGGAGGGTGAACGGTGAAGCCAAGTTAGTGTATGTGAATTTGTGTCGGAAAAACGTGAACATTAATGCAACGGTGTACAATGGGATGACAGGAAATATAGATTCATGGAAAAGGTTTGGCGCAGGGTCGGCCTCCATTCCTCCCGGAAGAAAAGGGATGGAAGCGGGACCAGCAGGGAAGTGACGTCATCCGCGCCGCCCGAGGCAGAGTACCAGAACATACATACGCTACGAACTGCGGACTTGATAAGGCAAAGGCAGGGCGAGGAGAAATCCACACTGCGCTCGTCTTACATCATAAGGAACGGCGATAACTTTATTTTGGTGGAGAGAAGACGCCGACGCCGTCGTCGGAGCGGCACCAGGGCTTCATCAGGGAGCAGGCATCACACGCCACCAGTGGAGGAGAACAGGACGGAGCAGAAGCGCCGTCCTCCCGCTAAATTGAAGATCTTTGGCATCCAATGGCCCCTGCACTCCAGTGACTCACGGTAAGCAGATCTGTGACATGTTAATTATATATATATAAAGTAACAAAGAACTATATGTTCATTACATTTGCTCTTTGCTTATGCTTTTGTATGTTATGTATTATATGTGTTACCTAAGTGATTCCACTACAATTTGACTTTCAAAGTGATAATATGAGATCTACAGAACATGCTTTTCTTCTATAATGTACTTTAAATATGAATGTTAAGAAAACATATGATTTTTAATCGGCATTTTCTACGTTGCCAATGACAAGGGGAAAGAGACATTATTTATCATAAAAGCTGCCTCCAAGAATGGGGTATGGCTAGGTCTCTGCATTGTAGGTCTCTTAGCTAAAGTTGACAAGATGTTAAAACCATCTGATAGCCTATCATCCTAAATATCGTGCAAGCTTGAGTCTTATGGTAGAGTACCGAAGGATCTTATAGGTAATACAAGATTTTTTGATTCGTTTTAGATGAGTCATAAACGCCGTTGGTTCTGTGGCTCATATCTAGCCGCAAACTAACATTGGTTATATTTTAAGGTTAAACTTCATAACATTGGTTATATTACAGAAGAGGCTAATGTGAATTGAATGTCTTGATATTAACTTGTAATGGTGTCTTTAGCAAGAGGTGCAACAAGTGCAGGTGGTACCTCTCGCATATACGAAACCGGCGTAAAGTGGCAATGTGTCAATGTGTAATAATGTCGTCCTAGCCGGTTTCGGCTACGGCGGCCGTCTGTATAGACGTGCCATCTGCGCAGGACATATTATAGTGCACAAGTGTTCGCGCAGACACAAGTGCACTCTCTATTCCCTCATTCTCATATTCCGATGGGACGGCAATCCGACACCACCGGTGAGAAATCAGGCGCAGGACCGACGGCTTAACGTGCTCTCCGAGGCACGGGGGTGTAACACCGCCAACTTCCTGACTCCGGACTGTTATTAGAAATTGAAAAATCCCAATAACAATTTTTTTGGTCCGACCCGGGATTTGAACCCGGGACCTCACGTCTGTGGTTGAACACGCTTACCACTAGACCACGAGGCAGTCAATGTGTAAGTAGCCGGTGGCCTTTGTAGGTGGAAGGAGGATGTAGGGCAACGCATCTGTAGGACCTCTGTGCGAATGTCTATGGGCGTCGGTAGTCATGAAAATGGCTGTGTCCCCTCGTATGCCCTCTTATACTACAAAAGCAGAACATAGATTCACTCATTTAGTAAGAGGTAGTGCCACACTGCATGCTTGCATGCAACCGAATTGGGCAGGCACGACCGGGGAGGTACCTCTCGCTTACACGAGACCGGCGTGAAGTGACAGCTGTGTTGTCGCGTTTCATGCGGTGTGTAAGTAGCTGGTGGCCTATAGAAGTGGAAGGAGAAAGTAGGGCAGCGCATCTGTGTAGTTTCTATATGGATGTCTATGGGCGTCGGTAGTAATGAAAATGGTTCCGACTGCTCGTTTGCCCCCCCAAAAAAGAAGAACATAGGTACTATTCCCCTGAACAGATTATAGTAAGAGTAGTGCCATGAGGCGGGCATGACCGGGGAGGTCCTGTCACTCACATGATGCCTCCGTGTGACAGTCGCGACTCCTGCTGTCTGACAGTAGGTGGAACAGGAGGGCACGACGTAACAATTATGCTGATGTCCATCACTAGTCATCAAAAGGATCTAACTGCTCGTGTGCCCCTTAAAACTATATAAGAAGAGATCCTTCTGGAATGAAATATGTTTATTCACAATGTCTCTGGCTCTGACATAGTAGCCGGGCTTCATTTGGCTGCTCTCTCTACTTCTTGGCTTATTTAAGTCACTGCAATCTTGTACTGTCTCCCGCTTTGATTAGGGAGGTATTTGAATTACTTCCTACTCCTCCTACTTTCTTCTGATTAAATTAGTTGCGGATCCCAAGACAGATTTAGATTTCCTGCGATCATATCAAAAGGTCAAGTGTGGTTGCCGCTGTCGATCCTGGCGACACAGGAGTAGCAGCGGTGGGAACGAGTGGTGGGTCAAAGCCCGATTTTAAAAAATGTCTCTGGCTCAATAGGTACCATTTGAGGATTATCAAAAAAGAGTATCTATTTCTAACTCTCATTATGTAAGCAAAGCAGAAACAAGAAAAGGTCATGGACACATCTTGTGACATTAATATGAGTCCGTGCTACGCTGCATTGTTGCTGCCACGACCGGGCTACCTCTCGCCCGAGACACCGGCGTGAAGTGCCAGCTATGCTGTCGCGTTTTGAGCGACTTTTGAGCAGCCGGTGGCATATTGGAGGGATGTCTATGGGTGTCTATAATCACAAAAAGGCTCGGTTTATTTTTTTTTATTTTTATTTGGGAAACATACAATGTTAATAATACTTATATGACAAAATAATACACACATCAATAAAGTTTCTACCTACTAATCACTTATACATATTAAATTCCTAGCAATATTAAAAAAAATAACAAATTAAATTAATTTACATTTTACTACAAACATTTAAATAGACATTTTTGAGATTTCTTGCTTATATTTAACAATGTTTAAATTAAAAATGTCAATTGAGTTATAACATTAATAGTTAGATGTGAAGCAAGCTCTACTCATAAATGCATTTTTAAAATAACTGCTTTTACATTTTGCCACATAAAAGAGATTTGCTTGCGCATAATCTTGGACAATTAAAATATATATTAGATATTAGATACGGTGAATCAACTATATTGTGAATAATTTTGTACAGAAAAATTTCCTCATACTATAATATAAAAGATTTTTCTTTTACATAACCACACTTTTTCGATTATTTTCCCACCCCAATGCACAATGTTTGTACGGTGTAATTGATACTTAACGTATAAACTCTGGCGAAATATCACAAAATCAAGTCCACAGGAGGCGTCCCAAGCCACCTGGGGAGGCGAGCAATATCATCAATTCTGTCAGATTGTTTTTCTTAAAAACTTTTGTAGTATATTTTTCACAAAGAATCTCAGATCTTTTCAGAGATTAGCCAGCTCTTGATGGTTTGAGTAACTCCCTGTAGCGAGTAGGTTAGTCTGGGCAATAAGGACCGGGAGGAGACCCTGTTGCGAACAGATCCGAGGTCATCTGATGCTCTTGAGGCGGCCGAAGGCTTTCGTGTGGTTTTAGTGGGGTAGCCTCTATTAGAGACCTCGGAAACCCCACACTCTTTGACGCCATTCTCCGGGCGTGCCGATGCGTGAATGCTTTTCGCTGCTGAAACCTGTTCTTCCTCTCCTCTCCTGCTGAAAAAAATAGTAATTCGCCGGTCATGTCGGCACTTTTTGCTGCCATTCCGCTTTTCTTTAACTCAATACATCTTAGGATCAATGTCTCTTGCAAATTTTCAATTATAGCGAAATGTTAAAAATGCTCATAAAATCTGTTAACTGATTAGTCCTGCTATTAGTAACGTTCTACATTATTTATTAGTATTTTCAATACACTCATACATTTATGAACATTTATTAATTGCTTGTATCAATATGTGCATATGTACATTTAGTGTAGTTATTCCTGCGATTTGTTCACTTTATGTGCGTGATATGCAACCAGCAATAGCCAATAATAAATAATCATATCGTTAAAAATCAATAAATGTGCGTGATTGTCGATACGCAACGAGTACTAGCCAATAATATCGTTAAAAACCAATAAATATACGTCGTCGCTTCCTTCCTTATTTTTCGTTAGTTTATAAAAATCACTTTCGTACTTCCTACTTACCACTTTTTATTGCATACAAGCTGCGTTCTTCGGTTTCACTCGCGTGAGTTTCGATCCCGTGGAAATATCGAGATGAAAAATAGATGTTGGTCGATTCTCAGACTTCCCGATATCCACACAAAATTTGATGAGAATCGGTCGTGCCATTTCGGACTATGGTAACTAACATTGTGACACGAGAATTTTATATTGTAGTATATGTATGTTCACTTGAAATCCAGTTTCCTTGTGGTGATTCTTTCCGGTTAAAATCCTAGCGGGTAGCAGTTCATGCATGGCAATTCCTGGGCAATTTAGCGACCTCACGAGCTGCCTTCGTTGTCAGAGTCGGGGGATGTGGTACCCCTACCTCTGGCCATGATAATAATAGTTAAATTAGCTGTTATAAACTATCTCCCATCTGCGGGAAGAGGTCGTTCCCCCTTACGACTCCAAACCTAGTCTTATTCCTCGACGAGCGCTCATTGGAATCTGATACAGTATTGGGTTTCTCTACACTTCCATTGCCTAAATTCAGGTCTAAGCGAGGCGGTTCTCATCATTGATTAGAATAATCCTATGCAGAATTTTAAAGAGTATCAACTCTTAAGGGGTATTAAATCTTTATACAATTACAAGCTGCGCCCCGCGGTTTCACCCGCGTAAATTTCGATCCCGTGGAAAATAGAATAGAGATAGATGAAAATAGATAGATAGAAAATAGAAAATAGTATAGGATAGGGGAAATCATCCCACAGCATCACACAGGAACATTTTTTCGTGATAAAAACTATCCTATGTGTTAATCCAAGTTACCATCTATGTGTGCGCCAAATTTCATGAAAATCGGTTCAGCAGTTTTTGCGTGAAGGAGTAACAAAGAAATAAACAAACATACAAGCTATCGCATTTATAAAATAATAAATAAGATAGGATTAGCTATGCTAGCTCCTATGAATAATAGTAGCTGGATTTCTATAAATTCTTTCTTAGTGCTTAGTGCATAAGGAAACCCTGTACCAAATTTCAAGTGTAAGGTACCTACAGTAATTTCGACTGTGCATTGATACACAAGTCAGTCAAGTTTTGCCTTTTAGGTAAATAGGTGTACTGAGTCTTCAGTAAACATCTGATGCAGGTTGCCATTGATGATAGTAAAGCATCTCGAGACTAGATAATAGCCCGGTCGGAAACCGAGTAATGAGTATAATGATACAATCTGTTCGGATACGGCGCTGAGAGCACTGGAGTGCGGTTCGCTTATAAAGTGCATGGCGCTCGCTCGTATTTATAGTCGTTCGTCGTCGACGATCTACGTTAGACTCACTAGGGAATAGCGCAGGTTTTTTTTTAGATATTTTTGAAGTGAAAACTTGTCTAGCGCGAGGACTAAGAAACATGCGGTTGCAACATTCAGGACTAATGCTACTATAGGTCATTGTTACTTGATAGTTTTTGACTTTTATCGACAATGCTATCGTGTTATTAAAATATATATTAAACTAGCTGCGCCCCGCGGTTTCACCCGCGTGAATTTCGACCCCGTGAAAAATAGAAAATCATCCCATGGTACCCCATAGGGGAACAGTTTTTCGGGATAAACACTATCCTGTGTTAATCCAAGTTAACCTCTATGTGTGTGCCAAATTTCATGAAAATCGGTTTTTCATGAAGTTTGACACAAATATCGGTTCAGTTTTTGCGTGAAGGAGTAACAAACAAACAAACAAACAAATAAGCAAACAAACACGACCGGCTGGCGCAGTGGTACAGGGCTCGGATAAGCGGAGCATGTTGCGCCAGGGCTCGCGGGTTCGAATCCCTCCTAGGTCATGGATGTTTATCTATGTATTATATGTATTTATATAATAAAAATCTTAAATATATAAAAAAATAAATATATTCCGTTGTCTAGTACCCGTAACACAAGTCCTTACGGTCCACGGTGTGGAAAGTCCATAGATATTTATTATTATTATAAACAAACAAACATACAAACTTTCGCATTTATAATATTAGTAGGACATAGACATTAAAAACCGGCCTACTAGCACTAGCACTTGAGTAGGGAACCAGTGCACATTTCGTTGGGCGTTACAGCCCACAAATGTAATAATGGTTTACAAGGGTGAAGGGTGACACTACAGTGTAAATAATATTATACTGTGTCACAGTTACTTATATGTAGGGAATGCAATCCCGCAGGAAATTCTCAATCCCGGTATTTGTGGGACTGGACATTTTCGATCCGCGGGATCCCGGTATTTGCGGGATCCCGCGTCATTAATAAAACTTTAAACTTCTCAAATTATTTTTATCTTAGATAGCACTTCATCATCATCATCATCATCATCATCATCTTCAACCGGAGCTCGTCCCCTGCTGCCTCATTTAAAATTGACAAAAGAAAAAATAATAGAAATAGACATCCACATAGAGACTATACAGATGCACTGCCCTCCTTTCTTCTCCCACCTCCAAGGGCCACCGGCTACTTACACACCACACGAAACGCGACGGCACAGCTGTCACGTTACGACGGCCTAGTGTAAGCGAGAGATACCTCCCTGTTCGTGCCGGCCCAATCCGGCTACATGCAAGCATGCAGTGTGGCACTACCTCTTGCCTTCTGTGGTAACATCTGCAAATACTGATCCGATCATATGTTTATATGTCGTTTGCTAACAAAAGCTATACTACTCAGTGGTAAGATGAGCTGTAATTTGTAGTCAGTACACAAGTACTACTTAGTAATCGTAGAAAAACTAGAAGTCTTTGTAAAATACTTTCACTTAGTGCTCACTTAAGGCTCCGAAGGCTTCTGTAAAGTGCGCCCGCCTTTTGTGTCCCTTCAGAGTATAAAGCTACGTTTTAAATTTAAAAAGGCTTCATATCTGTAGTAGCTGAGAGTTCTTGCATTACGCAAATTGTTTTCTTACACTACTTAATGTTATGAATACAAAATTACTGATTTCTCTGCTTCGTGATGTCGTAGCCGAATTTCGGCTACTACTGCTATCTGCACGCCAGTGTTATTATTGGCAGTTTTTAATTTTAACAACAGTCCGAACTCCGAAAGTTGCTGGACACAGGCACGGTGCCTTGGGGAACACCTCAGTGCCTTTAAGTGTTTAAACTAATGGATAGGCCATCTCTAGGCATTTTCCTCCATTTCGGAGACACACAATGATTGGTTTATATGCCAGTGTGAGGCATTATTTTTGTGTGTGTGTATAATAATGTAACCGTAGCGTTTATTGTTTGACGGGTGGCTACCGCGCCACCACCGAATTGGGCAGATTTTTTGTGTTAAAGGCCTTTGCGTTCGTGGCATGTCCATTCGGCCGTGGGCTTGATTCTCTCCGGTCTGTCTGACCGTCTGCGCTTGTGCACTATACGTCCTGCGCAGATGGCTAGAGATTAGTGATGCGACTCTAGTAGGAATTTGCGACTCGAGTCACTCGAGTTTTTTCCCTCACTCGAGTTATACTCGAGTAAAAAAGTCGCTCGAGTGAAAATGTCACTCGAGTAAAAATGTCACTCGAGTAAAAATGTCACTCGAGTAAAAAAGTCACTCGACTAAAGATGTCACTCGAGTAAAAATGTCAATCGTGTGACGAGTTCACTCGGCGACCCGAGTATGCTCGGCGCGACGCGACGAGTTGACAAGAGTGAACTCCGTCAACTCGGTACGCCGAGTTCACTTGGGTCGCCGAGTTCACTCGAGTAGTATTTTTTTTCACTCGAGTACGAGTTTGACAAACTGACTCGAGTGATTTGAGTCGCATCACTACTAGAGATGTCCGCCGTAGCCGATATTCGGCTAGGAGGCTATTATTATTATTATGGGATTAACCTCACGGCCTTATACCTTCAGGTTCCTCCTGCGTTGTGTGAGTTGTCTATTATATTTAGATTTGCTACTCTAGCCATAATGGTGGAAATATGTTTGGTATTATTCTGGTCTTCTTTTGCGGCGACTTTGACGGCTTTGTTTATAATAATTTCGTCCTCGCCGATTTCGGCTACGGCGGCTGTCTATACAGGGTTAGATTTTGGTCACCGGCCAAATTTTGAGGTTTGGTTCAGAATTGATAATACATTCGGTTTATGAAATACCTCCATATTGTGACATCCGATTCGCGAAAGTCGTTCGGCCGGCGTGACTGATCTTGAAGTCGATAGATTTTGTGTGCGAGCAACGATTTATGAATTTTTAAGGACAATTAAGGACAACAAATTTAATTAAATTAAATTAAATTTGAAATGTCAAATCGATTTTTATTTAACAAAATATTACTATTAAACGACAAAATTTAAAACACACTCTTGGAATGATGTTTACTTCCTTATTTTAAAATTTAGCCGGTGACCAAAAAATAACCCTGTATAGACGTGCTCACCGAGGCACGGTTGTTTATAGTTCATATAAGAACAAACAATTAGGCAATTATTAAATGCGGTGGAAAATGCGAGCAAAACCGTTAAAAATAAGCGCGATTTTCGTGGCAATTGCTCTCACACACACAAACAGTATCATAGTCACTGTTATTTTGGTAAGGAGGAGCGGGGTCTCTTATCACAAGTATTTACTTACTTAAAAGGAGACTCCAATATGTGTAAGAATTTAATGTAACTTGTGGTACAGAATAAACAATTTATTTATTTATTATTAAGTGTTGGTACCTGCTTAATCCGACCCTGTTGGTAGCAATTCTTACTGTTGTTACAGATGATATAATCCGGTCGTAATCATAGCAATAGCGACTGTTGTTACATGTTAAATTCGGGCCCCTAGCAATTGCTACTGTTGTTATGTGCTTACTCCCGCCCTGTTCACACACAACAGAAAATAGTGGCTGTATATCCTAGTGTCGGACGCGTTTCCTGCACGACAGTTCCGTTTTTCTCGCGTACAACCTTTCAGATGTAAATAACTTTCTATTATGAGTTTGATATAATATTATATTCCATTATACTGATTGTTATTTGCTGTATATATTTATCCATTCATTATATATGAAATTATATTTTTTAGATTTAAAAACAGTTAAATGTTCTAAATTGTAATCTATTATATTGTAACTATCTGTAGATATGTCATCTTAAACATAGCCAAAATACGGCTGTCAACCCTAAAATTCGAATGTGTAGGTACGTAGACAGAGAATACAATGTCTACGAATATGTACTTACGTTTTTGCATTTGCGTTATTCTTAAAAATATATTTTATTACGTGAACTATAATAGCTAGCTACCTTTCTAGGTGTAATGTTTAAAAATGATAGGTAGCAGTCATCAAAGACGTGAAATGGGCGTTCTGTTTGGCAACTTAAGATTTCAAAAGTCAACAGGGTTGAAAAGAGCGAGATGCATTAAATGAAACCACATATACTAAAAGAACTTACAGCTAATCCGAAATTATTAAAAAAAAGTTTACGACAAGTATACAAAAATACTTTTTTTATAAACAAGTTAAATAACGAAAAAAGATTATCAGTCTTTGCACCGGACGGCTACAGCGAGCTCGAGATAAATGACCGGCCGGCCATAGTCGGTCCGGTCGTGCAGGCCCAATTCGGGCCAATATATATTAATCAGAAACTATTAAAAATAAGTATGCGACGAGTATACGAAAATACTTTTTTCAACCAAGTTAAATAGCGAAAAAACATAAAAATGCTTTGTACCGGCTCGTACAGCGATCGGCAACCTCCTACGGGGTGAATGACCCCGGCCGGTCATAGTCGGCAATCAGCTGCGGTACAGCGTGTACGAAGTGAGAAAAAACTTTAAACGTTGCTAAACTATTGCTCCGATTGATCTGTTTATAGTTGTGTAGCCTGGAAATGATACACTAAATATGTGATTTCATTTAATGCCTCTCGCTTTTATGAACCTTGTATATGTTTTAAATACGCGAGTACCTAAATCTATCTCACAAACACAACATTTTGCATTCATTGGTTTTTCATTAGGATTACTTACCTCATTAAGCCTACTCTAACAAAGACCACGAAATGTAAAAACAATGCGATAACTTCACACTGTTTGATCTAGTACGCCAGGATTACCTCCCCGGTCGTGCCGGCCTGCTACGGCTGCAATGCTGTAATAACCATCCGTTTTAACCCCTTATTTTTTATAGTATAAGGCTCAACTCACACCGAAAGAGCGGCGAAGGGCAGCGAAGCGGAGCGCACTTTCAGTGTCATATGAATTTTAACTTTATTTTCATTACTATAATACATACTATCGAATTCTCGCGACTTCTGTGCTATTCCAGCGACTACTCGAGCAGTCGCGGGAATCCGCGCGCCTTCCCTATCGGGCGGGTCGCTTCGCTTCGCTGCCCTTCGCCGCTCTTTAGGTGCGAGTTGAGCCTAAGGGGGCAAACGAACTATCGGAGCCATTTACGTGACTACCAACACCCATAGACATCCTCATATAGGTTAAACAAATGCGTTGCCCTCCTTCCTCCTCCCTCCATGTGCCCCCTTCTACTTGCGCTCACTTTACGCCGGTGTGAGATGAGTGAGAGGTCCCCGGTCGTGCCGGCCTAATTCGGCTACATGCATGCATGAACTGTGGAACTACCTCTTACTGAAATTAAATATGTTGTCTAGATATTTTAGACGTCCCAGCTGGAAACCTTTACTCGACCTTATCCACTCCCACGTCTCACAGTAATCTTTTTGTTGTAGTCTACTTCGGCTACTATGCTGCAATAGCAGCATTTCAACCCCCACATCTCACTGTAACTTGTGTATTGTACCAGGCACACATCAATAACGCGGCGGTTCTGCCGCGGGAGGCGCTCGCGCGAGGACAACGAGCTGTACCGCTCCAACAGCTTCAAGTTCGAGAGGTTCGCGAGGGAGCAGCCCGACGAGTTCAGCACCGGCTCACAGGTAACAGCTGTTCTAGACAGAGACAGATATGGCTTAGACAGAGACAGATAAAGCGTAGACAGAGACAGATATAGTGTAGACAGAGACAGATATATCGTAGACAGACTAAGTAGACTAAGAAACCTTCGTGGGCTCATGCACAACAACTTTGCTAAAGATCGTCATATGATCAAATGCATACTATACGATTCTATAAAGGACCTACGGATATTCGGAGCCTTTGATGATTTACCACCATTCATCCGCACGTGTTTTTCACACTTTCCCTCCATTGCCCTTATTTTCACTTCCCTTCAAACTCACAAGCAACTCACAAGCATCACGAAACGCGTCAGCAAAGCTGTCACTTTACGATGGCATATGAGCGAGATGTAATTTTTCTGCCGTGCACGCCCTATTCTGCCGCAAGGCATCATAACACTACTGCTTCATATGTAGTAAGATGAGAGAGAATGCTCTACGTAACTCTGGAAGATAGAAGCATAAGAAAATAAAAAGAAGAAGAGGGAAAACAGTATTTGTGTTTGCTATATTGCCTATTGCCAGCTACATACAGCTACATACAGTCTACAGCTACATACAGTCTACATCTACATATAGTCTACAGCTACATACAATCTACAGCTATGTACAGTATACAGCTACACACAGTTACATACAGTCTACAGCTACATACAGTCTACACACAGTGTACAGCTACATACAGCTACATACAGTCTACAGCTACATACTGTCTACACCTACATACAGCTACATACAGTCTATAGCTACATACAGCTACACACAGTGTACAGCTACATACAGTGTACAGCTAATTACAGTCGGAATTCGTAGAAATATTCGAAATATTGATTCGGGATTTACGAACGTAAAGAATGCGTAAAACTATGCGCGTTCTAACCGTACTTTTCTGTTTGAAGTTTTGTTCGAAAAGTTAGGAAAGTTAGAAACGTAGATGTGTTTGAATTCCGTATTTTCCCATCAAAGCTATTGTAGTTATATATTTGGCCAAAAGTAGGTTGCATCAAGAGACCTGAAATAGCACTGAAATTATTTTTGGGGAGGATTTCAACACGTCAACCCCTCTATCCGCTAATGACAAACACACCCTCCCAATTTGCAGCTACTTTCTGGGTTTTTGTAGAATGTGCGGCTGCTCTACCATAGTACTTATACCTGTTATCTATGGGCTACTTTCATATCTGCTTGTTATGCTTCTGAAAGTAAAAACTGACATTATTGGTTATACAGTCGTATTAATTATAATCTGTAATGACCAATTATTATATTCTAGTTCACTGCAGCGATGTACATAATGTGTTTTATTAAAATACTAGCTGTTACCCGCGGATTTGCACGCGTGGCTTTTCGGAATAAAAAGGAACTGATGGCACCCTTCAGTCCTATAACTATCTCTATACTATAATATCACACAGATCCGATTTGATGTGAAATAAACAAACAAACACACTTTCACATTTTAATATCTATATATTAATACGTAAAGCAAAAACTTCAGAATCTTTTTTAATAAAATTGCGCGTACGAAGGAATATGAAATTTGGCATAGTTTACGTGTAATAGAAGTGCCCTGGGGGGTTTTACCTCGGACTAGAGTTACAGTGAATGGATTAATATGATCGATGTGGGATATTGTTTTTTAAGCGATAAATTGCAATGTATATCCATTATTTTTTTGTGCATTTAATTTTTTTTTTTTTTGTTTTTTTTTTAACAAATTATTATAAAAAAATATAATGTTTGACCATATATTTTCACTTAAAACAGTATTTTTTATTTATTTATATGTTAAATCTTACCCGAGTAGAAATATATAGGAACATTTTTTCAAAGATACCTGTATATGAAAATAGCAGTAGGGATCTCGGGCAGGAAAAAGTGGAGGAGAGAGCGGAGCGGCAGCTGCTATATACAATGGAATTTCTCGGCTAGTTTAATAATTATAAGTAAAGGAAATGTTCTCTATTGTGTACATTAAAAAAAATAAGGAAATTACTTACGACTAACGAAAAGCAAAAAAAATTTAGTACAG
>LUGF01057227.1:275282-300318 GCA_001625245.1 Calycopis cecrops | reverse complement strand
AACTCAATTCCGAGGTTTCACGGTTTTATATGCTCCAGGCACTCCACTATAATGTTCATAAAGTACTATAATTTAATAAATAAAACTTTACACACACTACCATGGATTTGGCACTTCGATACAAATGACACGCGTAATTATTGATAAAGTTTCCAAGTGTCTTTTGCAAGTGATGAAAATTTTACATAAATTGTTTAGGAACCTTAGTTACGATGACATAACATGCTATATGATATTTCGCTTTCATTTATTACAAAAGTTTCACTTATATCGAATATCGGTCTTCGCGGGATCGCTAGTGAGTATTATTAGTTTATTACTTGCTCTACATTACTTACAAGAGGGAATTTTGTTACATTGCGGTCGCTTTTGACATCACGAAGAAACTTTTATGGTGTGGTAAGTAGTGGCTACCGATAGGACATATACGTGGCACCATCTTAACGGTCAATTCACACCAAAAGCGCGGCGAAGGGCAGCGAAGCGGAGCGCAGTTTATGTGTCATATGAATTTCAACTTTATATGAATTATTATAATACTTATTATCGCATGTGAAACTCGAACGAGACACGCGGATTCCCGCGAAGTCGCTGGAATGCTCCAGAAGTCGCAAGAATTCGATAATAAGTAGGTACCTACTATAGTAATGAAAATAAAGTTTTATGAATATTGAGTGAATATTATCGGTGTCTCCCCAAGCGATTGAAAATATCAATGAGGAGTCACTGAAAATCAGCGTCATATCGTTATGTAAGTACTTGTCATAATGGTATGACAAATGCTGAGTGGTTACCTATATTGATTACATCCAATTAATGTTATTTTGTTATATGTGAAGTGAAGCTAGCTGTGCGCCGCGGTTTCAACCGTGTTTAATTTGAACAAAATCACTGATATATCGTATAAACTTCATCCCCCTATTACACCCCCTTGGGGATTGAATTTCTAAATATACTTTTTAGTGCTCACTTACATCATAAAAGGAACCCGTTTATATAGTTTTAGCTGTGCGTTGTCAGTCAGTCACAGTCACAGTAGCGATGAGTTTTATATTATACAGGGTTATTTTTTGGTCACCGGCCAAATTTTAAAATCAGGAAGTAAATATAATTACAAGAGTGTGTTTTAAATTTTATCGTCTATTTGTAATATTTTGTTAAATAAAAATCGATTTGAAATGGTCCTTTAAAATACAGCGATCGTGGTTCATACTCGAAATGTATCGACTTCAAGGTCAGTGACGCCAGCCGAGCGACACTCGCAAGTCATATGCCACGCGGTGACCAAGAAATATGTTTATTTTATTTACAAAGTAATTTTTACTTATTATTTATTTATTTATTTATTCAATTCAATGAACGGGAATACTCCCTTTTTACAATATAACAATAATTTACATATATCTATAATTTGGATTTTAATGCCACATTTGCCCGAATAACAAATAGTTAACAGATATCAATGTTAGTAATAAAAATAGTAAATGGTAAATATCACAGCTTATGAAGTAGTAAGGTACAATGAGATACTAAAAATAATTTAAAAACATATCGGTATAGAGATACAGTTTGGAGCCAAAAAACATTGGTAAAAGTACAGAGCAATAATTAAGAACAAGCCAAGTCATACATCAAAAATTCGATTGACATGTTTAGAGAAAGTAGAAAATGGTACCGAAAAAATATCTACATCGTTGGTTATAGTGTTACCTAATCTATGCATTCTGGCCATCAGACTGTTTTCCGCCCTTAAAGTACGACAAAAAGGTAAAGCAAACAATTGTTGACGGCGAACTTGTCTTTGGGGAATACGTAGATTTATATTAGACAACAGACATGGGCTGTCAATTTGCCCGTGCAAAATCTTGTATAGTAAATTTGAGTCGGCAACATTTCTCCTATTCTCAAGCGTGCTAACATGAAAGGTTCTTCTAATCCCCGAATAATCGTGATCATCGTATCTCAACGGCGTCATATTAATGAATGCAAGTCTACGCAAAAATTTGGTCTGAATCGATTCAAGGAGTTTTTTGTCACAAGCTGTGTATCACCATACACAGCTTGTGATAAAAAACTCCTATAGGCGTATATAAAACCATATAGGCGACGCATATTCTAGAAACGGCCTAACCAAAGAGTTAAACAATAAGATTAGCGTAGAAGGATTTCTGAAGTTTTGTGTGTTTCGAACAATATAACTGAAGACTCGAAGAGCTTTGTTTACAGTATTCGTGATGTGCTTGCTAAAGGTGGCGTTTGACGAGAAAGTGACCCCAAGGTCTTTTTTTTCCCTTACATTATTATTTTTTTAGTCTTTTTTATTTCATAAATCGAATGTATTAATGATTCTGAACCAAACCTGAAAATTTGGCCGGTGACCAAAAAATAACCCTGTATAGATTGTCCATTTTATTGTAATAAATAAAAATCTTTCTTTCTAATACATATAATACCATTTACTATGTACCTCAGATGAGTTTATAAATGCATAGGTATATTATAATTTATATAGCGACGTAAAATTTATTTCTTACAAGACACCTACTAAACTCTATCAGATATTTTAATAACTCATTTTCCGAAGGCAAAAAGGTATCATCGGAAAATATTAAGCACGAAATCCCTGAGATTCAAATAATCCTTTGACCCAAGCCCTAGGTGATATTGACGCGAGCGACGACGTACAGGTCATCTTCAAAGGTGAGCCTACTTTATCTTAATGACTCATCTCGTCCACAACAGGAGGTTTAGTAACACGGCCGGGGAGGTACCTGTTACATACCCCCGTGAAGTTACAGCTATGGTGTTACGTTTTGACTTTTGGGTGAATTGTGAGTTTACGGTGGCAAATTGTAGGGGAGGAGAAAGGAGGATAGTACATACGTATAATAAAAATGGGAATATCTAAACATCAATTGTAAATTGTAATCAATCTCCAATGACTTGTTTGTCTTGTTGTAATATAAAAAAATAATAGTTACAATTTAAATTACATTGATAAATAACTTTTACTGGCAATAAAATTTGTCGGTGACTCGAGAACCGGCTTCACGAATTAGATTTTTCTAGAAAGATTTAATTAGATTATAATGTTGCTAAGCGTGGATGAACGGATATTTATTTTAGTTTGTCAATTTAAAATTGGAAATAGGAAACTATAAATTATTTGTATGTTACAATTAAAACACTTAAACGAATTTGCAACGGTTCTTTATCAGGCAAAACTAGGTGGTTACAGAGGTTACTCGTTTTTTGAAAAATAAGTACCTAAGGATTCAATAAAAAATTATTCATTATATGTGTTCTAATTTTCAAAGAGGTTCAACCACTTATGGTATTTCATGTAATAAACAGGTAAAAACTATTAATTTTTCATAAATACCAGAAATAGAATTCGATTATTCTCTAATTAAGTAGCATACCTGCCCACATAACATATAACATTTTGGAAAATATTTTCTATAATATTCTGAAAGATCAAAGCATAATTAAACAACTGTTTTCCTAGTGGCCTATGGAGATGGGAGGAGAAAGGAAGGCAGCGCATCTGTATAACCTCTTTGCGGATGTCTATGGACGACGGGAGTCATAAAAATGGGACCGTCTGCTCATTTTCCCCCATATACTCAAAAAAACTCTATCTAAAATGTAGAATTACAAAAGCCGTAGACGGCTCGTCTTCCTGGTAATAGTCGCCATTACCATAGTATAGGATATAACTATGGTATTACCTACGATAAAGTTATCTTTTCGGCTAGATTATGTTTTGAGTGCCTCCACCTCGTTCATAATAGTTAGGTACTAATAATGCGTTGTTTAGTCATTAGACACGCATGTAATGACTAGGTATAAAAGCGAACGCTTCATTTGTGTGATCAACTAAATTGCCTCGGATAAAGGTTTGCAAGTTTTGTAGATAGTCAGTGAGATCACATTTATGAATATCCTTACTGTAGTTTTCAATTTGCTTTTGTCTATTTAAAATCGTAAAATCTATGTAAGTAGGTACTTTAAAGAGACAGGAAGTAATAGGAGGAGAACTCTCACTTTTAAGCTCTATTAAATAGGTATTCATAAAAATACTCTAAATAAAATCATTTCTAAAATAATAATTTACGAAAAATATTAAAGTATAGGATATAATATAACATTACTACATTTGCGTATCTCTTTTGAAAAAAGAAGAAATTATTTAAAACATGAATAACAACTTTATGAAAACACTGAAATATAAACTTATTCTCATTGTAATCAAATAACAATAATTTAAAATGTGTGAATCAAATGTATCAGCGCCATCTACCTAACGCCTAGTAAACCAATAACAAGGTTGGTTACGAAGCTAAAATTAAAGTTTGTGATGTACACGATAGATGTCTCTGTTTGCAAGTTGCACTGAGTTAAATGAATCGAACACAGATGTCGCTGTATCTACAGTATTAATTTTTATTTTTCAAAGTTTATAATAAAATGTTACATTTGAAAATTCTTCAGACCTAATACTAATACTAATAAAAAACGGCACCACACCAGACTCATTCAACAGTTGATGCAATTTTAAAACTAACTTAGAAGCTTTTTTGTTCCTCTGTTGAGTATGTAGAGATCTAGGTACTCTACAAATTTTAAATACTACTCTTCATAAATTTTAGATGCTAAATGTTCTAAGAGGGATTGGAGTCTGCAGTAGATGCGTAACTTTAAACGTGGTTGTTATACCTTATAGATTACCTACTAATTGCGTCACGCGCAATATAATTTCAACTATGCTCCTAAGCAAAAACCCACCGTCACATGGTGGCGCACGCTGCACACGGCCATTAGATCTACAACACTACACGAATATTCATGGAATGCTTCTTGCCGTTTCCATTTATCATAACATCGTCGTAAACCTCTGGTCATTATAGTAAATATTACTGAATAGGAAAACCGAATAATATTCAGTTGATATCAAATCTGACCGACAATTTTGGATTACATATTCAAAATATCGCATCTCTCTTTAGATTTATGTTGCAAGGGGTGCGAAATACTCTTCCATTGAGCCCCCATCCCCTAGCCCCCGTGCTAGTTTCCAAGGGAACATTACTATTATCCCGCAAACCAATTAGATGCAGCCAACAGCTTTTTTAAATCGTCTGCTCCTGCTATTTACGATTTTATTAAAATCGGTCACTTCTAACTTTAAATGAACCTTTTTTTTATAGCAACTGAGAAAAGGCAGTCTGAGTCAAAACTTTTAACGTTAAATATGTAATTATCTACTATTTGCCATTATTTATTAATAGTCCAAAAACATCAGTCAAAATTATTGGAATGTCGTAATCGTCTTACGCTAATATTAAACAGGGTTATTTTTGGTCACCGGCCAAATTTTATTTTTGGTTCAGAATTAATAATACATTCGATTTATGAAATAAAAAATACTACAAAAATAATTAGATACAATTACTTTGTCCCATGTTGTAAAATATATTTCTTGGTCACCACGTGCATCACACTCGCGACTGACGGTAGGCCGACGTCACTGACTTTCAAGTCGATACATTTCGTGTAATAACACAATTCGATGTATTTTTAAGGACCATTTCAAATCGATTTTTATCTAATAAAATATTATAAACAGACGATAAAATGTGAAACACACTCTTGGAATGATGTCTACTCCCTTATTTTAAAATTTGCCCGGTGACCAAAAAATAATCCTGTATATTAAGATGCTAACTTTTACCCGCTGCTTTGCTCGCGTTTGTATTTGTTGAAACTCTAAGATTTTTTTTATAGTAAAAATATATGTATACATAGTTCCATGATGATTGGCGTGAAAGCGTAACAAACAAACTTACACATTTATAATATTAGCAGAGATTATAAGATGATATCGAATCTATCAAATTCTCATTTAAAATTGTACCGAGTTTGCAGATGTGGATACAATTGTTTTCCCCTGTTCCAAAAAAAAATAAAACTCCCGGGATTTCCACTTGGACTAGAATTTCGTTTCACACTTCAGGGAACATAAATCTGTCGAGTCGACAGTTGTTAGCGGTTTAGGTGTAAGAGTATTGAGTATTGGGTACATATATTGGGTGCACACGCTGCGCCGAGGGACCGGACATTAATATCGACTGTCCTATCAATTATATCGGCGTGGTCACCGCTGGCCTGACAGCCGATCGGAGGAAGGCGAAAAATTTGACATTGGGTACTTTGTACAAAGGGTTGTCAAACAATAATTTTGAATAAGGTATTTTTTTTTAATTTATTTTTAATTGGTATTTAACTATTTAGGTATATGCTAGCTCTGCCTCGTGGTTTCACATGAGTCTATCATATTCTAATATATTTATGACACTTTTAAAAACAACAATTTCTACGCTTCCTGAGCTCTGTCTTTTATTTGGCAATAAAATAAAAAATGAAATGCATGAACCGAGAAATATGTCAAAATTTAATATAAAACTTGGTACATTAAAATTGGACCGCTTTCTGTGTTAATAGCAATAAAGCTATATAATTGTGAAGCAAATTATATATATACGAGGTTCTCTTTAAAAGTTTTTAGAACTGGCCACATGCAAACAATATGATAAAAAAGTAAATTTGAATTTTGAAAATGGAACTCTTTGTTATTTTATTGAATATGGATTTTATTTTTGTGTCATTTGTTTTACGTTTTATTTACGTACAATTACGCGAATGTTGTGCATGATCATGATTTTTTAATTTAATGTCTTGTAAATTGTACTTGCTATGTTTTATATCGTAGGTATTTTTTCTATAGTAAAAGGGGCAAATGTACCAAGCTTTCCGGTGAATATAGACGCCTAAACCTTCGCATAAAGATAGGTAGACTTTTGATCAATAACTCCGGAGCACTGCACGAGTCGCGACAGCACTGCTATTAAGGCCGTATCATGTGAACTACATGATAGAGATGTGACCTCCTCGTCAGTTCCAGCCAGATTATTCTCTTACAAAAATGTTATCAATGTGTCCAAAATAATACCGCCATCGACAACCCTATCAGGTCTGCGTGTAAATCACGTTAGCGGCGCCCCTGATTGCCTCATCACCATACTAATGTTGCCCGCCGGCGACAGCTGCGTCGCCTTACGACCGATCGCCGGCCGATGCACTGCTCGTTAGCATTTTTACAACACACTGTATACACAGTGTTTACACGATTATGTACACACACTGTATATACACAATATGTATACAATATATATGCTGTATATACACAATGTCTATACACACACCATAGTGTGAGTGAATGAGAGAGTGTGTGTATGAAGCCAGCTGGCTCCCTCGAAATTTCCGATCCGGTAAGACGAAGGGTTCTTCAAGAAAAGAGCATACCTCGTTTTTTAAGACCAGCAACGCGTCTGCAAGACACCTGGTTTTGCGGATGTCTCTGGGCGGCGGTAGTCACTAAGCACCTGCTCGTTTGCCCCCAATTCTTATATTTTATATACATCCAACTTATTTGACTGTTGACTATATTATATCCAATTTGCGTTCCCTAAACTAGCATCAACAAATTCACCCAATATGTTTTGCGTATAACAGCTTAGGGTTGTAATATAAAAAATATAAAAAAATAAAATGCATCCTTTGTGCGAAATTTAATTAAAATCGATGCAAAGATGGCGGTCCTTTAATACTGCACAACAATGGTTGAGCCGAAATTTCGGGGATTTAATGGGGCGGGGCTTTGGAATACCATTGATCTACCATAAGTGTAAAAAATATTATTCACTCATTACAATACATAATCCTTAAAATATTTTTACGTTGAAAATTATTTAATTTTTGAACTTATAATTTTTTAGGCGCATTATGAAAGATGATAAGAGTGAAATTTTAAGATTCGTCTTACAAATGTCACAGTTGAAGTTTTCTTTCTTCTTTTTGTTCTTTTTTTTTCTTTTTTTCATATAATTGAGGTTATCTATCCGTATGTATTATGTATTGATATAAATTAAAATATTATTATTTAATTTATTCACTTAATACTTACTAAATATTATTAAATTATTAATCTTCTATATTTATTAATTATTGGTAGGTAATTCAATATTTTAAAAGTAAATAAATAATTTTCATAATAAATTCAATTTGAATTTATTCGATTTGAGTATGATTTCTCACGCGCGTACATAAGTACACGCCATGTACACGCACTCTTTTTTTAAAATTTTGAGAAGTGATGGCCATGCTTTTGCGTTTCGTGCGGCTTGTAGCGCTGTCGTGTGATGTCTGAGACTATTAATTTTTCATTCTTTTTTTTATATTTTTAATGTATGAGGGGGCAAGCGGCCTACAATGATGTTCGCAAGATCCAAATCTTAACTCAAAATTAGCGGTCCATTAGAAGGGCGAAAGAAGGAGGGCACTGGGCAACACATGCGTATAATGTGACAGTTTATACTACAACCAAAATGCTCTGCCTGCTCATTTTTACCCTTAAACTATAAAAAAAATTAATGTCCAGTCGGTTGTAGGTAGTCGAACAAAATGTAATTCAAACGTTCCAAAAGTTGACAGAAACATAAATCTTTAGTTCCACTCGGAGTTGCGCGCCTCGTTGTGAGAAAACTTGGAGACTGCCAGGCCTCTTTTGCACTCCAGTGCCAATTGCTAGAGATTTACTTTTGAAAGTCGATTATTTTCGTGGCACTTCCTATCATAGGATATGATTGCAAAGTGCTGTGGTTTCTTGTTAATATTTATCACCTGTATTCTCATGTGATTGTAAATTAATTAGCACTAAGGGTGTTTTCACGTGGAAGCCACAGCGACAAGATCTAATTAATTAAATTTTTTTTATAGCATAAGGGGGCTAACGAGCAATCGGAGCCTTTTAATGACTAGCGACGCCACTGGACATTCGCATGATTTTGACGCAGACGGCCACCGGCTACTCACAACCCGCACGAAACACGACGCTGTCACTTTACGCCACAACGTATTAGTTACGTTAGTTTACGTATCAAGTGAGCGAGAGGTACTTCCCCGGTCGTGCCGACCCAATTCCGTTGCATAGGAGGATGTTGTGTCTCGCACCATGCATGCCACTAACTCCTTCTCCTCCTATGCAGTATGGCACTACCTCTTCCTAAATACCCCTACCCCTAATAAAATGACGGGTAGGGGTATTTAGTCGTTTCAGACTACTTCTGCTCTGATGAAGAGTTCCAAATTGAAACGAAATGAACTTTGGAAAGTCTCGAAAGAGAACAATTCCCTTATAAAGAGTACTAGAACCACAGAGTAAAGAGACTAGTGGCGTAACTACAGGGTGGCAAGTCGGCAAAATGCCACGGGCCCCCTGCCGGAAGGGGCCCCCTGTTAGAGGAGAATCTCAACAAAAAAAAGCTTCTTTATAATCAAAATTCATCAGATGGGCCCCATCCGATGAATTTACCACGGGCCTCGAGAGGTACAGTTACGCCACTGAAAGAGACGTAACTTACTCATGTGCTAGAACTATGTACAGTTACGATATCAATCATAAGAATGAGATTGATATTGTAACTGCAGCTTAGATTTCTATCGTGCGGATCAAATCTCGTGTCAACACCTCATCAACACTGTACCGAGTGTTAGTTCCACTACATGCGTGTAAGGAATGTTGTAAGTGGCAGTAATGTAGTGTCGTGCGGGGAAAAGTAAGTCCTGTTATAGCTGTTTTAAATCTATCCCCGATATTGATATTTGTCGCACGAACACCGAGATTGTAGCTATGATTTCACGCCGATGTTATGCGAGAGAGAGAAGAAAGAGAGAAAGAGAGAGAGAGACGGGAAAATGAAAATGAAAAAGATTTTTCTGTTTTAAATCTATCTCCGATATTGATATTTGTCGCACGAAAACCGAGATTGTAGCTATGATTTTACGCCGATTTTATGCGAGAGAGAGAAGAAAGAGAGAAAGAGAGAGAGAGAGGAAAATGAAAATTAAAAAGTTTTTTTTCTATTTTTTTTTTTGAAAAAAAAAAAACTTGAAACATATTTTTCAAGGTTACAGTACTAGATCATGGGTGGCAACAGGCAGCCTCAGCCCTTCTTGATAACTACCAACTCCCGTAGACATCCATGAACCACATAATTGTTATTCAGACTTTTGGCCCTCCTTCTCATTCCTCCTATAAATAATTGCCAACCGAAATTTCACTAAACCACGAAACGGGAGAGCATAGCAGTCATTTGGCAGCGGAGACAGTATCATCATAATCGTTGTCATTTCATCACAAGAAATAATTTCAATACAGCATCACATACACATTAAAGTATTGTCGATCCCACTTATATCGTTTGTCTACACAAAGCCCAACACTGTAATCAACAACTATTATGAAACACAAAAACTGTCGGCAACAACGAATAGAAACAATATTATTGCCGGCAAACTTTCGCGAACACAAACCGAGTTAGAGTGTTGGTACGAGATAAACAAGTTCCCATCTCGATCGATGTAAAAAACCAAATGGGAATAGTGGAGACAAAATATGTAAATTATAATGCAACCGATGTAGACATCAAAGTAAATTCGGGGTTTCACTGATTTTTGTTGTGTCTTTTTATTTTTCTTTGCCGCATTTGATGCATTATTTATGTACTGAATAAGCATATATTGATGGAAATGAAATAGATCTGAGATCAGTAGCCCTTCTAGATTTAATTCAAGACGGTTGGGTATGTTATATCGGGTTCCATGTATATACTAGCAAGCTCTTAGATATAGAAAGAGATCTCAGATAGATATAGATAGTTGAACAAATGTTGTTGTAAAAAATGCTATGTTATGTGTACAGCTTCCTGGTTATATAATCCTGTGTATTTTATAATTTCTCTGTTCATGGTTTGGATAATGCCTGATCAAAATACAATGTTAAATGACACGAGGGACCTTATTAGGTAACTAATTCTTAACCTTAAATTTTGTAAATGTATGTTTCTTTTCTCACTTAAGTTCTACTGTACGACTTTGGATGAGAATTTTCACAGATACCCCTACGCTAGTAGATAGAGTAGCAACTAGAGTAACGCACCTACGTAAGTCCTATGCGGATGTTTGTTGGCATCGAGTCTTTACTGCTCGTTGGATCCTTATACAATAAAAAATACACGTGAAAAATCTACTTTAAGGAAAGAAAGAATAGGCCTAAGCCTGTCCCAAGTTTATTCTGCTTCTAGGCACTACAATATACTTTATTAAACGACCATAACAAGTTTTCACATCGTAACGGTCATACAAGACAGTTTAAGTGCAGAAGAATCGCCAAACGACGTAGTAATGTTCGTTATTAACAAGATGGTGAGGGCCGCAACAATTGAAATGGGCCAACTTAACAGACAAACTTACGAACTGTTGTCGTAAATGTGATGGACGCTGTTGTATCACAATATCATATAGTTTATTACTATACTGTTTTATTACTTACGGTTAATTATCTTCATCATAATAATATACTTGCGATAAAGCTCGTGAGATTTTTTACGCCACATCTTAAAATCATTGATGGCGTTAGTAGTACAATATATTTTTTTTTAATTTTAATATTAGATAACACATTTAGACATATATTTAAATTACTATGCTAAAGCTCAAACCCAAAAGTCTTATAGCTTTTCGTAAAGTGTACCACAAAAATGCACAGTGTGTTTGAACTTACTAATTAATAATTATGTCGTCACTCGTCTTAGCCTATTTCGGGCTTCGGCTACGGTGGCCGTCTCTATAGTGGCGGGCCATCTGCGCAGGATATATTATTATAGTGCACAAGTATGCGCGCGCAGACACAAGTGCACTCTCTATTCCCTCACTCTCATGTTCCGATGGGACGGCAATCCGACACGACCGGTGAGAAATCAGGCGCAGAACCGACGGCTTAACGTGTTCTCCGAGCCACGGGGGTGTAACACCGCCAACTTCGTGACTCCGGACTGTAATTGCAAATTGAAAAATCCCCATAACAATTTTTGGTCTTCGAACCCAGGACCTCACGTCTGTGGTTGAACACGCTTACCACTAGACCACGAGGCATTCAAAACTTATATATATGCCCATCGGCCTGTATGCACTCATTTTGTATGAAAGTACCTACTGATATAAGTTTATAATTTTATATAAGTTTTTAATTTTATAATTTTATATATGTTAAGTACCTACAGATGATCAAGTCTCGAATATGTTTTATCTGCATTCTAATATTTTATTTCTCAACAAATTCCATGATTCATATATCACGGTACTTAAATACCTTATTTACTCCTATAGGATTAATTGTCAAAATATACTGCTGGCTTCATCTTCTGTTTGTGGTGACTCAGAATGATGACATTTTCTATGCTTCAAGTAATAATTGACCTAAGTAACCTATATGACTCTAATTTCAGTTGTATCCTTCCACGCGTATTGAAAAATACCTGGACAGGCATACAGACCCACGTACTGATGGAGGTTCCATTACTTTTTTACAAACGTCCATATATGGGCACGCATCTAAATCAAACAACATTTAAATAACGCCATATATTCCATCAATAAAGTGTACAGGGCGAGCGCGGACACGCGTAAATCTGCCGTCCCCCGTGTGAAGGCTCAGTTCCGTGACACTCTCCCCTTTTCATTTGTCTAAAGCCGGATTTGCTAAAACTATTTGTTCCAAACTTTGCCAATAACGGGAGACTGATTCGCACTCTCTTTCTGTTCATTTGTGATCCAAGATCGAAGACCGACAAATGTATTCCGTTCGACTTTCTTGTAACTGTCAAGATTACTTAACAATGAAGTGGTAATTTACTTTAATTAATTATTTATTTTTACATTTTAATTTAGCCTATGGAGGGAGAAGAAGGTAGGAGGGAAACGCATCTGTATAACGTCTATGCAGATGGTGTAGTCTATAGGCGTTGGTAGTCATGATCTATCAACGCACACCCCAACCACTGGACGGATCAAGCTGAAATTTGGCATCCAGGTAGATGTTACGACGTAGGCATCCGCTAAGAAAGGATTTTTAGAAATTCAACCCCTAAGGGGGTGAAATAGGGTGTTGAAGTTTATATGGATGGACGCGGGTGAAACCGCGAGGCACAGCTAGTACTATACATATACAGATCTAGCTTCCGCCCGCGGCCTCGCCCGCGTGGATTTCGGACTTCAAAAATGATTCAAAATTTTAACTTATTATGTTATTCTGATATGAAAGCTATATTACTATAAAGTTTCATGAAAATCCGTTCAGTAGTTTTGATGTGAAAGAGTAATAAACAATTTTACAAACTTTCGCATTAATAATATTAGTAGGATTGTTCTTTGCAGAGGCGTGTCTGTGTGGTCTAATACCGTGAGCGCGTGCAAATCCCTCTGTCACTAACACACACACACACTAATAGCTTAGTCCTTACAGTTATACTATCATTTCATTACCAAAAGTCAAAACTACTGCGAATAATATTCCAAATGACAGACTAACGATATAACGACGAAGAGAATTGGATAAAATTTGTGTAATTTGAGCGTAGTTTTTAACTTCATTACGCTCATACGCACGGCTATCCCCTGCGGCCAAGCCGTAATCAAGTTCTGTTTCGGATAGCTGTAATTGAAAATGTCGAACGGCGCGATGTTCATTTTCCACTAATTAATCACTGTGATGACATCGCGTCCCTTACCCTCGACGTCATAATATGTGCCTACTAAATTGTTCATTTAAATACTGTTTTACGGTCGCGAAAAATGGACATTGAGAAGGGGGAAAATTGAGCTTTTAGAAAGTTTAGGGCCTTTGTAAACATGCTTTTATAAACCACAATTTATGTTTTGTAATGTATTATTTGTACACAAACATACACGTTTCTTTCTTAAGGCAGATGAGATAAATACTCGTAGTCGACGTGATTAATTAACACTAGTTGCACATGATAACCCCAAAACAGCTAAATTCAATAAAAGCTATTTAAATATGTGTGTTCGTCTATAGGTAAAATAAAACACCAAGCGAATTAAAATTATTGAATGTTAAAATGTTTAAAATTAAATTAATATAATGGTTAAACCAAAACAATTTTTATAACATTAAGAAATGTATAGATATGATTATTTTTTGCATGCTATTCTATAATGTAGCAAAACATGTAGCCACAAACTATATTTTAACACGTCTATGTAAACATGTTTTATACAAATAAATATTGTTATAATAATAATAATAATTATTACTATTATTATTGTAAGATATTAATATTCTATAGCATAGACGGATGAATGTTGGTGACTACTGACTGACCATATATATCAGAAGGTTATGTCGATGCGTTGCCCTTCTTCCCCCAACCCCCACGTGGGCGGTGGCCCGGCCGGTGGGCTACTCACAAACCACATGACAATATAGTCATCATTTCATGGTCTTGCCGGTACTACTACATGGTCCGTGTCCAGCAAGATTCGGCGCCGGGTCATTGAGCTCGGTCTTGGTTGGAAGCGAACTTTTCGGACTTCATCAGAGCTGAAATCTGGCCGTCGTCTAGTCCCGATGTTAATCCGCTGGATTATGATTTATGGGCAGTTTTAGAGAGTACAGCTTGCTCTAAATTTCATGATAATTTGGAGTCCCTAAAACAATCCATACAATTGGCATTGAAGAATTTACCCATGGAAAGAGTGCGTGCTTCTATTGATAAATGGCCTCAACGTTTAAAGGAGGCCAATGGAGACCACTTCGAATAAGCTTTTAATATTTTTATTTTTTTTTCATTTGTGTATCTAACTATCACACTGTACTGTAGTATCACACTAATAATAATTAAAAAAATATTTTTCTGTATGGCTTGGTGTAAAAATTCAAAAAACTGTCTTTACATTATACTCTATTTAGTCAAACTATATATAGGTAGGTACATGAGGTTCATCTGGAGACATCTTTTTCTTATGCAAGTGAGGAGTGTTTGCTCTGGTGTGCAGACGATTGGCAATCACCAAGGTAAATAGACCGTGGTCGTATTACTCGTCGCACATTTAAAATTTCTATTTGGAGACGACGACAATACTGTTATCGGATCATTGCTACTTTAGTTTTATTTTTAAATTTTTTATTACAAACTCTACCGACTGAATTGTTTCTGATCCATCCATGTCTAGTGCCTGTTTAATTGTAATAGCAATACTGATTTTAAATATTAGTGTGTACAAAAATTTGCTCGATTTTACCATAGACTAAATAAAAAGTACTTTTTATTAAGTCTATGGAAGATTTTACCATAGACTTAAGAAGTACTTTTTATTAAGTCTATGGATCTATGGAGTCTTTACGACAATTTTTTTATTTTGTGCATAGACTATACTTTTTATTAAGTCTATGATTTTGTGATTAAAAGTCACTATATAAAAATTATGGAAAGTTTAATTTACTGCGAAATCTGACTGAAAAAGGTTTCTGTGCCCAATATTTTAACTGATAAACCATAAAACCATTTGCATCCATTTTACTGGGATAGCGGTTGCGGTACAACACAAATTTGATTTAAAGTTCTCACCGACCATTTGTCACCTAAAATTTGCGTCCAAAAATTGCGTCCTATAAAAACGGCAAATGTAACTTTTCAATGGTATGCTCGTGTATTTAGTTTCATCGTCTATTTTAACCTGAATTTGAACACTTATATGTATCTTACAATTTTTTTTTATTCAGCCTATGTTGTCCCACTGCTGGGCAAAGGCCTCCTTCGCCAATCATCCCGGTTTTTTGTCTTCACCCACCAGCTTTTGTCGAAGGCATTGAGGTCGTCACGCCAACGTTTTCTCGGCCGTCCTCGGCGTCTCGCTCCGTCCGGGGCCCACTGGGATGTAATGTGATGTGATGTTCGGCCCATCTTATAATAATAATATCTAAATTTGTTGTGTGCATACACACGTCACTGAACTCCTCCTAAACCACTACACCGATTTTGACGTCATTTTTTGTGTGTGTTTAAGAAGATTTGAGAATGGTTTAGATTCATAATCAGCCCGGTGCTGCAGTGACGCGAGTGAAACTGTGGGGCTCAGCTAGTATCACATAAAATATTCAAACTCCTCTATCAAATCAAAATAATCTAAACAGAAAAAAAAGACGAATTTATTATAAATTTATTAAATCAATAATAACTTAAAAATATATTTAACTATTATTTATAAGCTAATATAAATAAGCTACTCCTAAGCACAGTATAAATAAGCTAATATATTTTTATTTTATGTACGTACAAAGTCATTGCTTATCTAAACGGGCTGTTTACTTTCTTAGAAATCTATCCGCTTTACGCTTTCAGTTCTGATAGTGAAATATCAGTGATGCTGGCACGCGATCTTTACTAAGATATTATTTTCACATTCTGTTATAGTATTATCATCATCAGAAGCCTGTATCAACCCACTAGTAGATGAGGTTGATTTTCACCTTCAACTTTTATTTACCTTCGACTTGGGAACTTCCAATGGAGGAGTGAATACCTTTAGGAAAAATAGATTCTGCTTCGTGGTTGTCTATGTTGTCCCTTTTCATTATATGGGACAGAGGTCAAACGCAAGCTCTTCTATTATATAATAAATACAATGCTAAACAAAGAAAGTAGCTTACTCTATCATTAAATTCCAAGGGCCCTCTTACTTGTATCAACCCGGACATAATTATACATTTTGTTGTATGCGTTTGATATTGTCCTTTGAAATTTTATTTTGTCGTAATTTTAAGCGTTAAATTGCATCAGTAATAATGAATCTTTCAAATTGCAATCCAGTTCCGTCTTCTTTCACCGATCCCCCCAGTTTCCGTATTTGTAGACTGATGAGTTCCGTTCAAGGGCTGATCTTTTTATTATTTTAAACGACGATAATGAACTGACTATTAAAAAGAAATAATTTATTCATCTACAAGCGACTGATCATTATGAAATTCTTTGACCATTAAAAAATGTTCGCTTTATTTACTTATCTCTAATAAATGCATTAAATAATGTTTGAATCACAATTTATATAAAGCGACAGTTAATGCTTTATAAATTATATAGTTTTTTAAATTATAGTTTAAAGAAGAAAAGTAAGAATGAGAAGTATTCTACTTATACAAACGTCGGAGGAAGGTAACTTTTCAAAGATGGACCTGCACGACCTAGCGGCGGAAGCCCTAGATTATGAAACGTCTTAATATTACGATGTGCTGGCTCAGAATTGTTTGCATGGTTCACATTCTTTTGTCTTTGTAGAACTTTATAATTTTTTATTATTCCTTGAAGCTCTCTTTGCTGATTATGTTTTACTTGATAAGAATCACTACTGTCTTCTCTAATATTATCATCATCGTATTTTGCATTTTCAAAACTAGTTATATAACGTACAGGTCTAACATCCTTTTGATTTACATTTTGGTGAATATTAATTGATGCTACATTTTTAGGCCTCGTTTTAGAGGACTCAAAATTATTTTTCAATGTTACATAGTTTAAAACATCAGTTATATCAAATGTTTTCTTTGGGCTAATTTTTATTTCATTTTGAGTATTTGGTTGATATTGTAATATTTTAGCTACTTTTTCCTCTTTTGGTTCGTATTTATCCGAAAATTCTTTTGTAGATGTATTGTGAACTTTATTTACAGCTTTCAACTCGCTCACTTTCGGTTTTAGAAGATTTTTCAAAAATATGTTATCCCTTATCATTTCCTCCTCACTATCAAGATTCGATTCCATCGTAGTCGGATTGTTATATGTTTCATAATAATTATCATACATTGAAACTGGTTTAAAGTCATTCTTTTTAGTCACTGATTCTATATTCTTTGGTATGTATTCAGTCGTACTTATTATTGGAATATGTGTTGAACTTATACCTTCATCAACATTATTAATTACGATATTGCCATAAACAGGATATTTTGTTTCACTATTAGCGAATTTTTCTTTCTCAGTTGTGCTTTTTACGGCAACCGGATTATTTTTTAAAATATCTATTTGTATATCATTTGTTACATCCTCGAAGTTGTAAGTTTGTGTGACTATGTTACTCTTTGGTAGATAGTTGCGGCTACTTATTATTTTAGAATAAATGTTGCCTTCTGTATTATCAATGCCTGCAGCGTGGTAAAAATCATTATGTTCATTATTTTTGGGACTTGTATAAACTATTGAAGTGGAAGAAACTGAGTTTTCTGTAGTTAGAGGAGTAGTGCTATACATCTGTTGGTTTTCTAAACTTTGAAAATTATTTTCAATAATGTTTTTTTCATTGTTGTTTATGGTTGATACAGCATAATCAGCATTAGCATCATTATAATTACTCTTAGTTTTAGAGTAATCTAATAAATCTGAGGAATCGGCGTGTTGATCTGAGATCTGTGAATGTATCATCCTCGTATACTGTTCTGGAGTCATGTCATTGAAATTTATTATCACGTCATCTCCGTCACCAGATGATCGAGAGATAGTATTTTTATTTGGATTAGAGTTATCATTAGTGGATAGCCCATATTGCCATCTCCAGAGACCTTTGTTTGCATCCGGGTCAGATTCCTTAATAGTGGCCTCATAATTTATCAATTGAGGCAGTGGTGACTTTTCCGTGGGTACAATTCTAGCTGCAACTTGTTGCAGCTGGGGTTGAGAAGATGGACTATGAGCACCCTGAGATGCTAGAAAAGTTATTTGCGGCGAAATTGGTGTGTTGCTTTTGGGTTTAGTCTGATCACTAGTAATATCGAAATTAGTTTTAACAGGAACATTTGAACTTGCAGCTGCTACCAAATTATGTTGTGCATTTGCGCCTTGTGTAAATCCAAAGGAAAATGCTTCAGGTGTTCTCCCTGTGAATAAATTACGTAGTGATGTAATAGCATAGCGATTATTGCTTTCATCACTATCATAATCTTTACTTTCGGTTTCCCAAGTTTGTTTCAAGTGTGGAGGTTTTCTCGCTTCTTCAGCCAAGTTGTACTGAACTGCCCTAAAATTATTATTGTTAAAAACTATGATTATTCTTTGAACCTTAAAATAATTTTAATCTTAAAGAATTTTGGCATTGTTACCTTTGTATAATCTCAGGAATAGGAGGCGCTACTGGTAAATGGTCGCCACTTGCACGATATCCATTGGAATCAGCTACGTAATGGACGGTGTATGTTTGTCCATTATCGCCGACGTACGAGTACGAGCCCTCAACCACTTGTTCCTCTTTATCAGTCCCCATATTCTCCATGCGACTGTGTTGCACGTAATGGGTCTGGTCGGCTCCTAGAGCTCTGGAATTCAATGAGATTGTATTATTCACATGTAGTTTTTTTGCGAAGAAGTTCATTATTACGTTTAGAATACACTAAATGATATAGGAAGAAAATTTTCTACAACAACAACAATGATAGATTGTACTAACTACTTAATCAAATATGCTAGTGAGTCACCAGCGAAACCTTGCATTTATTCAATAAATTTAAAAATCTGTTTTTAATTGAATGTTTAATATTAAATGGTTAGTTGCAGTAGTAGCAGTAGTTTCTCGATAACAACCTTTTTTATTTTTATTTCATCTATACATATAATAAAACATTTCGTGTGTCTGTACATTGAATATATTTACGGAAAACTAATTGGGGGCGATGTTAAAATAGTATTAGAACACTTTTCAACGTTTTTAATTTTTTTTTGTCTGTCTGTTTATCCGTTTGTCTGTTTGTCCGGCTAATCTCCGAAACAACTGAACGGATTAGAATAAAACTTTTTGTGTTGTATAGATACTAAGCCTGGTTAACATCAAAATACTTTTTACTGTGGTAAAATCTCTAATCCCTACGGGAAATCGAAATTTCGGCACACTTCAAGCAAAAAATAACGAATTACTTTGATTATAATATTACTAGGCTACGCGAACGAAGTCGCAAGCACCAGCTAGTTGTATAATATTTTTAAAGTTTATTTCCTTTCATTATTTGCTTCTGTGGCTGGATCTCTACTAAATTAGACCATAACCCCCTTATTAATAAACATAGAATATCTCTATCCAAGGAATAACCTTGTAATAAACTGACATCTGTCAAATTCCATAATAAAAAACACAAAAAAAGTATGGAATTTGACAGATGTCAGTTTATTACCAGGTTATTACTTGGATATAGTTATTCCATGTTTATTAATAAGGGGGTAAGAGTTTTAGTAAGAGGTAGTGCCACGCTGCATGCTTGCATGCAGCCGAATTGGGCCGGCACGACCGGGGAAGTACCTCTCGCTTACACGAGACCGGCGTGAAGTGACAGCTGTGCTGTCGCGTTTCGTGCGGTGTGTAAGTAGCCGGTGGCCCATGGAGGTGGGAGGAGAAAGGGGGGCAGCGCATCTGTATAGTCTATATGCCGATGTCTATGGGCGTCGGTAGTCATGAAAATGGCTACAACTGCTCGTCTGCCCCCCTATACCATAAAAAAAAAAAAACAAAAACCATAATCGACTTTTTTATGTTCCGCTAGTGTCATATAACTACTGGGACAGAATCGGCTTAATATGATCTTATATTAGAATTGGTCTAGGCTGATATCCATTGAACTTTATATTTAGGTGACTAAACTCTATGAGAGTCTAGTCTAGTTTAAGTTATGCCAGATAAATAGTGTTGGAGCTATGACATAATCATAATCTTACATATTCGTATCGTAGGACGATTTTTAACCCAGTAATTATGAGATATCTGCGCGTAAAAAAACAGGTTATGGTCTCATTTTGAAATGTTCCAACCGTAGATGTTAAGAAAAATAAAGAGGAGAAAATATGAAATAAAGAAAAATATGATAAAATAAAATAAAGTAAAGAATAAACGAAAACGTTTTGCTGGCGACCGCTTATATTTTTACTGCACATAATCTCCACAAGCTAAAGCAATTGGAGAAATTATAGCCGTCAACCAACTATTAAGTTATTAAGTCAAAGGGCTTCGGTAGTCATGAAAGTGGCTCTGACTGTTCGCCGAGGTGCCCTGTTGCTGACAGATCCGGGCCACCTCAGTATAGGCGGCCGATGACACCAGCGGGGTTTTAGTGGCTATTCGGTTTATCCGGGAGTCGCACACACATCCACGGGACTTCGCCCTCGGTCCGGCGAGAGTGTGTAAATGCATTTCCCCGCGAAAAAAAAAGTTCCAACTGCTTGCCCCCAATACCATAAACAATACATTTTCGCATTCTACTTTTTAGAACGTGATGTATAACCAGTCGAAAATGTTTTATAGCAACGTTTGCGTAAACTCGAGATATCAATAAATTACCTTTCAGGTCTTTAATTAGAAGACGTTTAAATAAAAAGTATCGACCAAAATAAAAGAGTTAGCAGGTAAAAACCCTAAAGGTGAACGTTCTGTTATTTTCTTTATAGTAGAGATAATAAAAGTGCAAGGCACATCGCATGGTAAGTGACCAGCGAAGATAGAAAAGAGATTTTACATTTTGTATGAGTTACGGTGGCCCTATTCGTCAGCTGGACAATAATTTGCAATTTAATCTAAATTTATATTTCATAGTTTTTCATTTTTATTTTGATTTATCGTAGTTTAAAACTATCCATTATAATATAAGCGGCAATGCAGGTATTCTAACAGTGTTTTTAAGGTAGGAATAATTATTACATAATTTAAGTCGGGCCTTTTTCTTCCCACCATTGGGCATGAATTCCTTACAAACGTGGCAAAAAATCTGAAAATACTTCCCTATGTATGCTTATTGATAGCTTGCAGATTGGTAGAAATCGTTTAATTATTGAATTTTAGCAATCCAAAAGATATATTTAACACAAGATTAACAACTATCACAATCCTAATGATCTACCAATTAAATGAGACAGTTTGTATGTTTGTTATTCTTTCACGCTAAAACTGTTAAATTTGGGTGAAATTTGCCATTAGTATAGAATAAGACATTCTATACTAATGGCCAATTTCACCCAGATAGAATAAGACATTCTATACTAATGGTCTCTAGTAAGAGGTAGTGCCACGCTGCATGCTTGCATGCAGCCGAATTGGGCCGGCACGACCGGGGAGGTACCTCTCGCTTACACGAGACCGGCGTGAAGTGACAGCTGTGCTGTCGCGTTTCGTGCGGTGTGTAAGTAGCCGGTGGCCCATGGAGGTGGGAGGAGAAAGGGGGGCAGCGCATCTGTATAGTCTATATGCCGATGTCTATGGGCGTCGGTAGTCATGAAAATGGCTACAACTGCTCGTTTGCCCCCCTATACCATAAAAAAAAAAATTCACCCAAATTTAACAGTTTTAACTTAAAAAAATAACAAACATACAAACTGTACAATTAATCAAAACACACTAAAAAGTCGCAAGTCTCAGTCTTTAAGAAGACTTTTTTAAAGACTAAATAAATATTTCTTATTATCTCGAAGAAATTAAGTGTTCTGTTGAGATAGACCGTACTCGGAAACTACGGGACATGGCTAGTTTAGTCAAAAGACTGAGACTTAAATAAATATTTCTTATTATCTCGAAGAAATTAAGTGTTCCGTTGAGAAGACCGTACTCGGAAACTACGGGACATAGCTACATAGTTTAGTCAAAAGACTGAGACTTAAATAAATATTTCTTATTATCTCGAAGAAATTAAGTGTTCCGTTGGATAGACCGTACTCGGAAACTACGGGACATAGCTAGTTTAGTCAAAAGACTGAGACTTAAATAAATATTTCTTATTATCTCGAAGAAATGAAGTGTTCCGTTGAGAAGACCGTACTCGGAAACTACGGGACATAGCTAGTTTAGTCAAAAGACTGAGACATGCGACTTTTTAGTGTGTTTTGATTAATTGATTTATTATTTTGATTAATTTAAACTAATTGTAAAGAGAAAATTAACTACTTACTCGTAACTAAAACTTCCGTCTAAATCCATCTCGTTAGATAACCTGAGAATAGGAACGGCTGGTTCTGCAGTGGAAATGATCACACCTGGCTGAATAAATTGTGGGCTGACAAACGACGCTGCCTTGACATTGTCAACATTGTCATTCCTCTGTATCTCACTGGTTACTATCATTCTTCTTACTGCAGGATTTTGATTGACATGTGCTTGTATAGCCACGGGATGTTGAGCCTTTTTCAAATTTTCAATCTGATTCAAATCAAACTTCTGTTGAAACATCGGAACTCTTTGGATAGGTCTCAACTCCCTTTTTTCGGTTTGACGCACGTTTTCAGTACTATTGTTTTTCTCAAGTGCAACGGGCGTTCTGAGTTTCTTTATATCTCTGTTAGCTTCTTCAAAATCGGAGCGTATAGTTGAGACCATTGGAAAGGGAGTAGGATAGACTGAAGGTGCCTTCACAGCTGTGGGTGGGAGGAATTTGATTGGAAACTTGTTCATATTGTTTACAGGATAATATGGTACGGGTGTGGAGGACTCTGGAGGTAAATATATGGTACTGTCCGAGGAGAATAGAGGGGCGCTGGTGGGGAAGTGCGGTGGGAACGGATATTGCTCTTGAAACTTTTGACCTTCGACAATCACAAACACACTTAACGTTAGTAAAGTTTGCCATATCTGAAACAAATGTCGTATTTTTAGTCCTGTTCCAGAAGCAAGGTCAAGTTTTCGGGTGATACGTCCCTCACTGTGTAATGTAGCCTATCCGAATTGGACGATTTAAGAGATATGTTTAAATTTGCTATAATTGCAAGAATACCACTACTACCTAGGCGTATGAAGGAAAAAAGAAGAAAATTATGTGTGTGTTAGCTCCAAGTTACAGTTTACTTCTATGCTACTAGATTACGATGATATTAAAAAATCTAAGTTACGCAATAGAGGTTGGGTGGTAAAGCATTACTCTCAGCGTTACTATTTCACACGTTTCTACTCCTTATATTTTACGGGCCTTATGTGATCTTATGGAGTGAACTCTATCTTTTTTTTGGTGTCACTGATAAATTTGAAAATCCATGGAAAATCACTCTCACCGGCTTCATTTTGATTTTCTACAATTCACTTTACACCACTCTTTGCACATGAAGACAATGCACTAATAATGAAAATGTACATCTTGTATTTATATACACGCAACGCTGTCCAGCATCCGTGAAAATATCATGCAATTATAATCTTATTTTCTCCTGTACCTTGCATAGAGCACGGGACTGTTAATTTTCATTAACTGAAATAGAAATTGTATACGGAAGATAATGTTTTACAATTTAAAAGGATTTTGGATAATAGCTACCTTTTTTGCCCTGTTGCTGACAGATCCGAGGCACCTCAGTATAGGCGGCCGATGGCACCCGCGGGGTTTTAGTGGGTATTCGGGTAATCCGGGAGACCCACGCACATCCACCGGACCTCACCCTCGGTCCGGTGGGGCAGTGCGTAAATGCATTTCCCCGCGAGAAAAAAAAAAAGACTTTCGCGTTTGTTATACATTTTGTAGTTACTTTACGACCGAGCTCGTGACCACGGCTTTTTTTTTTTCATTATTTTTTTTATTTTTTAATGGTACAAGGGGCAAACGAGCAGTCGGAGCCATTTTCATGACTACTGACGCCCACAGACATCCGTATAGAAATTACACAGATGCGCTGCCCTCCTTTCTCCTCCCACCACGGGCCACCGGCTGCTTACACACCGCACGAAACGCGACAATACAGCTGTCACTTCACGCCGGTCTCGTGTAAGACGGCTCCCCGGAACACTTCGGCTGCATGCAAGCAAGCAGTGCGCACTACCTTTTACTAAATGGCTGATGTAACCAGGTCCAAATCGAGCAAAGCTTTATGTTTTCGCTAATACCTTTATAAATATTTGAAATGGCTGTATTTTCATACCCGTCAAGATATATTAATTTTGCCACTTTAGTATTTTTACTATGTGATCTTCTACATACTCTTTCACGTCAAGTGTACTGGCGAAAACAGAGTGCTGTTGGATTACGTACAGAGAGTTCATGAAATACAAAGGGAAGCTGATGAGCTGTTGACGAGTGAAGAACCAATTTACATTGTTTTTAACTATTATTATACTAGAT
>LUGF01057227.1:256175-274444 GCA_001625245.1 Calycopis cecrops | reverse complement strand
TATTTAATTTTTTAGTATTTGTTGTTATAGCGGCAACAGAAATACACGATCTGTGAAAATTTCAACTGTCTAACTATCATAGTTCATGAGATACAGCCTGGTGACAGACGGACGGACGGACGGACGGACGGACGGACGGGCATCGGAGCCTTAGTAATAGGGTCCCGTTTTTTTAAATGATAGTATAAACCGTAACTCCATCCAGGAGTCCTATATCTTCGACATTCATTTGGTTAGGCCGCTAATATTCCAATTTATTTTAATGGTCACAAATCCTCTAAATCCGGACAGATAAAAAAAGCTCGCACATAATTTATAACATTTTATTTTGGAGCAGTCGATACGCGTATTGGATATCCTGTGCACATCCGACGCATAAAAAAAATGACGCAACGGTAGGGCCAAAGTCGTTGCCCCAAAAACTCGTTTTTTTATGTTTTTTTTCTTCAAGGACACGCCGGAAAAAGGTGTTTCGCCTTTGGCTATTATGTGTTAGGCCATTTGGTCATTAGGGTTCCGTACCTAAAAATGGAACGGATCACTTTGTTTGTTTGTTCATCTGTGTGTTTTTCATAGGAACGCGCGGCCAGATGAAGCTCTTGTAACGGATCACATTTGTGTAGATATTAATTCCCACGCCTTATATAAGAATGTATTAGTGTAAGTTTTGTTTGTCTATAGCTCGCTCACCTAAAACACGTGTAACATAATTTATTTATATTTGCAGTAAAATATTAAATGTTTATAATTTTGACACTATATATTCGTGCAGCCACATTTTCCCGTATTAAAAAATATATCACATACTTAGCAATTTTTTGCTAGTACTAGTTATACGTATATTTGCAATGGGACCGTACGTTAACTAAAACCTATCCATTCCCGTTGACCTAAAATCATGAAATTTGGCAAGGAGTAAGAACTAACTGCACAAACAAAGGTATAGGTCCTAAGAGAAACCATTATCTAATTGTATTTTTTTGTACCATACAAAATGAATGAAAATAAAGTTTAGATTTTTTTGGAGTTGTCGCTGTTTCTCTAGTTGATACAGAACCATCGGTGTGCAATTCCGACTCGCACTTCTCGTTTTTTTTACTACATACGATAACCCTTGTCATAATAGTATATAGTATACTAGCTGTACCGTGCGCGCGTTGCTACTAACAGATACGTCAGCATTGACTATCATAGCAATATATAAAATTCATTAGAGTGACAGTGGCGCCATCTGTCAAAAATTGGTCGTACCAACTTAGGAAACCTTCGTGGGCGCATTCAGAACAAGTTTACTAAAGATACTACTATGATTCTAGAAATGACATACAAATCAAATCTAATCAAAATGTTTTTATTCAAAATAGAATTTTAAAAATTGGTTTTTGAACGTCAAAAATTACATCTACCATACAGACAAACATTCATTATCATAATATATATACATTTGTGTCTGTGAAACAATGGAAATACATAATATACAAAATTTCAAGTCTATCGTTCAAGACGTTTAGTTCTTGACATACCGACAGCAGCGCCACCTATCGGATCCAATTTTTTTACGCCAGGAAACCATCGAAATACCCACATAAAATTTTAACTCAATAGGTTCAGCCATTTAGAAGTTTACCCTTTCCCCATGGAAGCATTTTCCAGTGGTAATGTTAATCTATACATATACATATACATACAAACACACATACACACACAATCAAATCTTTCCTCTTTGTAATACGAGTATAGATACCTAGGATTAGGGTGTATAATAAAGACCGGTTAATTAAGTGGGAGGTCAGAAACGCATTATCTTCGGTCAGTTGACTGTTCATTCATATGTTCATTGATGACCATAATTATCATCATCATCATCATCATCATCATCATCATCATAATCATCATAATCATCATCATTATCACCACCATCATCATCACCAACATCATCATCATCATCTTCATAATCATCGTCCTCATTATTAAAATTTTAAATCTAATAAAATGTTGAGCACTTAAATACAATTTCTTATTTAAAGAAGAGACACGAAGCACTCGTCCCGATCAAAACTGTCGCTTTTAAAACTGCAATTTTAAGGTGAAAAAACAGGTATGGTGTAAAAAAATTAAAAGAAGACCTGTTTAGGCATTCCAAAGGGCCCTCGGCTTATGGGTGCTATCTCTCAACGTCAATGAACCCTCGAAAGCAAAATTTTGTAATCCTTTAAGCCATTTAATATTTATAAAATGATATGAGATAAATCTGAACGTGCCTGCTGTGAATCCGTTTATAATAATTTGGATAAATTTTAATTATTTATTACGACCAGATAAAGGGATTTCTGTGTTTTAGAATATTACGAATAATAAAGTTCTTAAAATATTTTTTTTTCTCATTTGTTCTGTTTCATTACTCAGAATCAGGTTAACATCACATTAGTAAATCTACGTTTTATAACGAATCGATAAGCGTTTTATTTAAAAATAGCCTTTATACGTTTTTATTTAAAGTATACTATGTCCTTTCTAATGCCTTTAAGAATATATGTACAATGATTCATAATTGGTTGAGTTGTAGTTTGTAGTTGAGAGAAAATGTAAGTTTACTTGTTACATTTGTAACATTAGTAAGGATTTTACTTTTCTAACATTTAAATCATTTATCTTGTTATATTTTCAGCCGTGACATGAAAAACTCTTTTAAATTCCTGAACGATGCAACTATTGGATGTTTGTAGAATTCTTATCGCTATGTGATTAGCAGTCATTCTTTACATTTTTACCTCATACGGAATTCTCTTGGAATTTTTACGCGTATGTTAACAATTTCAACAATAAAAACTGAACGCCATTCCCGCAGAAATAATCGAATGGTATATATTATGACCCTTACTGTATTAATACAGAGATTTTTCCCTTTATTATTCTAATGTGCTTAATGTTTTCATTTTAAAATGATAATCACAACTTTAATCTAACAACTATATCTATAATAACCTAACCATAGTACTATTGAATATTTAAATACACTAGAAGGTGCAATAGATTCAAAGCTCACGATACTTCTTCTTAGCATGTCTAACAGGGTTTTATATTACCTCCTAGCCCACTTGTGCCCAATTTGTAGGGGCCTATTATTTTCCTCTTTATAATATCAGCATAGATGATCGTACCCAATTTGTAGGGGCCTATTATTTTCTTCTTTATAATATCTGTATAGATGATCATAATGTAGCACTTATCTCCTGTCGATGACAAATTTACACCTGATTTAAGTCCGACTGGTATAATCAATTGAAGTTATAAAGGAGTGTTTTATACCGGCGTAAAGTGACGGCCGTGCTGTGTCATTTCGTGGGGTGACAATCCGGTAGTCTATAAAGGGAGCAAAGGAGGGTAACGCATCTGTATCACCACTAAGTGGATGTCTAAGGGAGTCGGCGGTAATGAAAGTGGCTGCTTGTTTGCCCACCTATACTAAAAAGTCACCATAAAGCAGTGAGGGTAGGTATGAGCTGATCAATGGAATGCGAAGTTTTTTCCTTAGTTCTAAAAACTCTAATCTAGTCTTTTAGGAAGGGGTAGTGCCACACTGCATGCTTGCATGCAGCCGAATTGAGCCGGCACGACCGATGAGGTATCTCTCGCTTACACGAGACCGGCGTAAAGTGGCAGCTGTGCTGTCACGTTTCGTGCGGTATGTAAGTAGCCGGTGGCCCATTGAGGTGGGAGGAGAAAGGTGCTCTGTGTGCCGATACACACACACACACACACACACACACACAAACACACACATACACACTCACAGGTGATACCCTGATGTCCATAAAATACCAAGATTTTAACATCTAAAGTGCGGCAAAATTTTATTACTCGCTTCTTATAAAAAAGCAAAAAATAATTTGAGAAAAAATAATCACCACATACATCCATAACACCAGAGGTCTAACAGATGAGTTTCCTTACAGAGATGAATAAGCTCTTTTCTAAAATATCCCGGTCGTATCGGCAAGGAAATACCTGTGACTGACTCCATATAGAAGTAATGAGCGGGATGAAATTGCACAATTTATGATGATACTTCGTTCCAACCATTGAATGACATGGATATAGGTTGCGGTTTTTGTATAATTGTTAGACTTTTGGTAAAAGGTAGCGTCATGTTTTGAAGCCGAATAGGACCGGTACGACCGGGAAGTCCCTCTGAATTAGCAGATTGCGGCGTGGATTGGGACCACCAGCGTGGCGTGCTCCGTTGGAGCATTGGGACCAGGGATCAGGATGGGAACATGACTCCATTGCACGGTTTCAACGTTGGAGTTGGGACTCTTCAAAGGCAGCCGGTCAGTCCCCAAGGAGAAGTCTGGCCTTTTCACCGAGGCCAGTCTTACTGGAGGGGCCCTGTTACTTGTAGATCCGGAGCTCCAATTATAGCGGCTGAAGGCACCCGCGGAGGTTTAGTCGGTAGGGGCAAGCCCGTTGCGAGCCCGACACTGTACCCATTTGAGCCACCCGGGCTCCTGGGTAGCGTACGTAAAAGTATTGCCCCTGCGTTACCAAAAAAAAAACGTTACGACCGGGGAGGTAGGCTTACACAACATCGCTGCACATTGATAGCATTGCTGTCTTGTTCGGCTCGGTACATTGGAGGGAAAGGGGGGCAACGTATTTGGATTACAATAGTGCGGATGCTTATGGGCGTCGGTAGTAATCTGGCTACAGGCTCTTATATACGATAAAAATACTGAGTCCGGTGACTTATGTGATTCTGTTTATATTCTTGCCTCTATAAATTCGTTGTGAATATGTATCTTTATATATTATCCTCCTTATAGTCACAAAAAAAGGAGACTGTCCAAAGGGTCTCCTGAAAAAGACGCGGCCCTGTCTCATAATATGTTATTGGCATTGGAGTTCAAGAACGTTAGGGAGTAATCAATACACGAAAGTTAATACTTTCGCTAGTCTATCTACTACATATAGATTTGAAGTGGTGACTATAAGGACGTGCTCCGTGCGGTTTGTGAAATTTAGAATTTTCGGCACATTTTTTCGGCATTTTTGGTAGTCATAAAAAAGTTCCGAATTTGGACCCCCTTACGCTAGAAATATAAAAGAAAGAAAAAATATTTTACATTATTATTTATTCGAATAAAATTATAATTACATGTACATCACAATAGTCACTGGTATTTGGATTGCATTATATGCACATCACTAGCAGCCATCGAGCTCACAATGTACATCGTGAACAGGATTACTGCTCTAGTGGTATATCAACCACTAGGGATCGAAACAAAAGTAATTTGTCCATCACTATTTACACTATCGAATCTCAATAGTGTATAAAATATCTGACGATTTATCGTATACAATATTTTAGGTGGCAAGTACCTCGATACAAATTACTGTCGTTTCATAGTGAAGTATTACCAATATCGATATGGTATTTATCGATATTATTATAAGTATACTTTTTGTGCATCCCTAGCAAATTGTTTAAACTATGTCTAATAATATAGCTGCAATGTTCGACACATTGCGCTTTTTGCCATTTCTAAATTATTTACCGTATCCATTTGATGGATTCGAATTGGATGGGTATTGGGGGTATTGTTGTTGTGTGGGGTAGTTGTAATTAGGGTAGTTTGTTGGAGGGCTGGTGGGCAGCGGATACGGCTGTGGGGCAATAGGCTGGGGCGGTGATACTACTTGGCTTTGTTGTTGCTTCTTCTTCTCTGCTTCCTCTCTCTCCGCTTCTGCTGCTGCGTTTTGTTCAATCGACCTAGAAAATACTTGGTTTGTTAATATTTACGTCTTTTATGAATAACTGGAAAATTACTTAAGGTTAGATTCATTTAAAAATACCCATTAAATACTTCTATAGTATAACATTATAATATTCCATAACCACTATTATAGAAAGTGTGATCTTAAAATATCATTAACATAAAATAAATAAATTTACTCATTATTTCATTTTTAAACTTAAAAAGTAGGATAATAAGTCTACATTCTCACGTGTGGGGCATTATCTCAGCTACTATCTATTAAAATACAAATGGCGTCTTATTAAAATGCTATAATGGCTTAAACAAATCAATAATTTAAAACAAATACCGCAATTTAAGCGGACGCGTTGGTTTATCGCATTCGATCGAATGTTATTTCATCAATAACATAATAATTTGTGTTAATTTGGCGTTAAGATCATATCGCTGTATCCATAAGTATAATTCAACAAGTCTCACGATTTAGTGGATGCTCTTATCTTTTTTACCCATCAAGTGTTTTTCTATTAATCTTGTAGACATCTAAAAGTGTATTTTACTTTTTTGTATTTATTTCATTTTAATAAGGAATTTGATCATAAGAAAATTAGCTATACAGACGTGTTCGTAAATTATTTGTTCTAATAATATGCAAAGAATAAATGCTCCTTTTAAACTTAAAATAAATTATTTTGTATGGTTAATAAATACTTAAGTCTGGAGACAATTAATGCCAAATAATGCATTTAGCATTTATAATTTTGTGTTACAAACGACCCATTTAAGAAATATTTTCTTAAATGGGATCGGACATGTTTATTATATCTAAATATAGAATAATTAAGATAAGCTTCATCCTAAAGAACACGTTTGGGAGACAGTGACGCCGTTATATCGATATAATTTAGGCACCTCACTAATATTGCTTATTAATTGCACTTAGTACTTAATTAATATCATAATACTAAATTTGTGATTATTATATCTCTTCACTAACTTATTAATGCCTTTATAATCTTTTTCATTTTATACTTTAATATTTAGATTACTTTTATTTTATAAGTTTAAATGTTAATAATATACGTTTATAGTAATAATATATAATATAAGTGTTTTTAAGAGCTGCTTAATCGCGTCACCAACTTTTTGCATTCAGCAGTTGAATATGAGCTGCTTAAATAAACGATTTGATTCTTTAAATTAAAACAATTTTATAGGAATTTTTAGTTTTTAATAAAATTATAATTGTTACTGTTGTGACCACCGGTATTGAAGCATTATTATAATATTGTTTCGTGTTTATTACTTTACTATAAAAACTACATCTGGAATTCTCACGATAAATAAAATTAAAATATCCTCTGCGCGAGCCTGATTCATCTGCAATGGAGCCATACCCTTAACAAAGTGCACGCAAGCAATACAAAGAAACCTTGAAATCGCATCTTCTCATTTTAAGATTACTTTTCTTTACCGCTGTACGATACCTGTCATTTTGAATTTGATATCGGTTTAGCCAAAAGTAAAATCCTGCGGGTCATCGACACCTGTAAATGTCAATGACCTGATGATTTTTCTTATTATGTATGAACTTAAAAGATATTTTGGCATTTTTTTTGTCATGTTTTGTATGTAAATTTTTGGTGTCGCAAAGAACACTGTATGTGTACTATACGCATAATTGTATGTGTTTGTACTTAATATCTACTATTGTTAGCTCTAAAGAACGTCATGTATTGGTGCCATTTTAAACGATAGACGGATAAATTCTGATAATTATGAGTTTTAAAAGAACTCTCACAACTTTGCGTCGAAAAAGTAAATATCTAATATAGTTATTCCATCTACGTTGTTAGTTGCTCTAAAGGTGGGTAATATTTTTCGAGCACGAGTAGATTTTTATGTTGATTCTCCCTATTGCGGACTAAACGGCTTGGGGGTGCCCTGTTGCTGACAGATCCGGGGCACCTCAGTATAGGCGGCCGATGGCACACGCGGGGTTTTAGTGGGTATTCGGTTACCCGGGAGTCCCACACACATTCACTGGACCTCACCCTCGGTCCGGTGGCAGTGAATAAATGCATTTCCCCGCGGAAAAAAAAACGACTTGGGGAGTTTAGTCGGTTCAAAATCTAGATATGAGCAGTCGTTAGGATCGTCTTGAAAACGCGTGTGACACTTGGGTTTATATTTTTGAATTACATCTCACATTAAATTAGTAAGTTGATATCTTATAAATAAGTTAAGGCAGCGTGAGTATCGCCTAAGAAACCACGATTGTCCTACAAATGATTATGATCATAATTATCTTCAGCAATTATCAATTATTTCTTTTCTTATCTGACGAATATAAACTTTGTATGCCTTTTCCAATGAACACCAATAATATAATTCAGGTTTGACAAGTTACGGGCTGTGTAATTCTATACTTACGCCTGGATCGCGGGCGGGATGGGATGCGGTTTGGGCAGATGGTCGGCGAACGCGTGGTATCCCGTGTCGTCGGCGTAGTAGCTGGTCTTGTAGACCTTGCCGTCGGCGCCCACGTACGAGTACCAGCCCTGCTTCACCAGGATCTCGTGGTCGGTGCCCGGGTTGAGGACGAAGCCTTCCTCGAACACGTGGGTTCCATCGCCGATTTCGTATCTGCGACGGGAAAGATTATTGTTTATTGATTGTTGTTTATTTTATAATGTTTTTTTGTAAGAGGTAGTACCTCCTTATTGAATCGGTATCCTCATTACTGAGATACCCTTACTGAGCTGCAATCCTGTTCTTCACAATATTTCGGCGTCTGGTTCTGTCCTTGGAAACATGAAGTGTCGTGCAGCTTAAAGTTTAACGTTTCAAGAGCGAAAAACAAGAGCTCAGAGAGATTTTTGTTCACACGATTGCGCCCACAATGTGACTATGCAGTAGTATATTATGCGGTTTGCGATTTTCGATAGCCTTAGGCCACAGGAAGGACACGTTCTTACAATTATTAGGATGTTTGTGAGAGTCCGTAGTAATCAAAAGGCTGCGTGTTCGTTTACCTTACACTATAAAAGTTTTATACCCATAGCTAGGTAAAATCTACAGGTGTCTACAAACACACTCAGGCAGGATTTATATCTATTCCTAATAAATTACAAATTCTAAATATTAGAAAATGCTTTCGATTAAAGTAAGTAAACGAGATACCATTACCATTTATATGAACCTCTTAAATCTCTTAAATAACTAACAAGCTATTGCATTCTTTAATCTATATTATTTCATTTCAAATTCTTCGTGAAACAGTAAGATTTCTAATTCAATGCCTAGTTCTTTATATAATATAAATAAAAAAAGACTGCTATATATTATAATATAACGATTATTATATTTATCGTTATAGGTATTATTCATATATTTATCATACTTTTAAAGTACTATTTCATGAATGAATAAGATGAATCAGTTTAAATCTGATTTAAAATGTCGGAATAAAATAAAATAAATTGAACTTAAAAAGGAAACACTCGCTTAAACAGGTTTCAATTTTTTGCCCATATCGGTGTGTTACCGTTAGAACCTAATTTCTTTTAAATGTATAAATTTATTGCCTATTTACATTTAAATGGTTTTCGTCTCTTTCTCGCCGTTAATTCAGATATCGAGTCTGTTGTTTATGTATCCAAAAACATTTATGGTGGTTCCGACTTTGAATCACTTATAATTGGAATTGATTTTTTATTCCTAAGTCTTTTCAATTTATTCAAATGGAACTGAAGTTTTAAAGCAATTGGTACAAAGAATACCTACTTACATTATTTTTTTTTCTTTAGGAAATTCGAGAGAGAACTTAATTGATATGCTTGTGTTAATTAAGTAGTGCCTAAACCTGTAAACATAATTCGGGTCTGAATTCTAAGCTCATTTTGCATAATCACAACAGTTTTCATTTTATTTGACGACTGTAGCTCATCATTTAATAATGATATAGGAATACACAAGGATATCATTAAGATATATGGGCTTAGTAACTACTGTTATCTAACTAAGCTGGATTTTTATATTTTATCATCCATAACCTCTATATAAAATTCTTGTCTCACAATGCTAGTTACCATGCTCCTCTGATACATCACGACCGATTCTTACGAAATTTTGTGTGCATATCGGATAGGTCTGAGAATCGGCCAACATCTATTTTTCATCTCGATATTTCCACGGGATCGAAACTTACGCGGGTGAAACCACGGAACGCAGCTAGTAAAATATGTAATAATGACAATAATGAAATTTCTTACTCGTATTTGTAGCTGCCGTTGGCACCGTAGTATTGTTCGTTTTTGATAATGGCGGCCTGTGTTGTTGTTGATGTGGGGGTTGGAGCGGTGGTGGGCTGTGGGTTCCAAGTACCCCAGTTCTGGCCTTGGTGAACGTTGTTCCAATTTTGTTCTTGCGGAGGATGGGTCCATACGGGCACAGGTTTGGCCGTTGTTGTTGTTGTTGTTGTTGGCGTGGGTTTTGGAGTAGTTGTTGTAGTTGTCGTTGTTGTTGTCCATACATGTGGGGGATTGTATGGGTTCTGTGGTGGTGGGATATATGGGTTGTAGGTGTTCTGTGGAGGGTTGTATGTGTCCTGAGGCTTGTTCCATGGAGGTGAGTTCCAATTTTGTCCTTGGTTCGAGCTTTGGTATCCACCATCGTTGTCATCTGAACCACCTGACTGGTAAGCATTTTTTGGTGCAATGTTTTCGTATGGGTTTTCAGTGCTGGTGTATGGTGCAACCCATTCTACACTTGATGCAGGAGCAGGTTGTGAAAACGAGTATTGAGTAATTGTTGGGTTTGGTTGATATTGAGGTGGGGAAGTGTTTGATTGATATTCAGGTGGTGAAGTATTTGTTTGGTATTGAGGTGGTGAAGGGTTTGCTTGGTATTGAGGTGGTGAAGGGTTTGATTGGTATTGAGGTGGTGAAGGTTTTGATTCATATTTAGGTTGTGGTTTTGTTTCATATTGAGGTGGTGAAGGGTATGGTTGATATTGAGGTGGTGAAGGGTTTGGTTGATACTGAGGTGGTGAAGGGTTTGATTGATATTGAGGTGGTGAAGGTTTTGATTCATATTGAGGTGGCGAAGGTTTTGATTCGTATTGAGGTGGTGAAGGGCTTGGTTGATATTGAGGTGGTGAAGGTTTCGATTCATATTGAGGTGGCGAAGGGTTTGATTGATATTGAGGTGGTGAAGGGTTTGATTGATATTGAGGTGGTGAAGGTTTTGGTTCATATTGAGGTGGTGAAGGTCTTGATTCATATTGAGGTGATGAAGGGCTTGGTTGATATTGAGGTGGTGAAGGGTTTGATTGATACTGAGGTGGAGACCTTGATTGCGCGGTAAACGAAGGTAGAGGAGGGTACGTTGGGTTTTGTTCATATGAAGGCGTCGATGGAGCTACAACAGTAGCAGGCGGTTGGGGAGAATATTGAGGCGAATTATGATAAAATGGGAAAGATGGCGATGGGTTTTCAGGAGCTGGTGGGTCAGGAGAAGATGGGTATTCATCTGTTGATGGGGCTATGGATACTGAATAAGCGGAATGTCCGTATTCTTTTGACCAATCTCTTGTGGGATACGGATAACGACTTTCGGAAACTTCCAAGCTGTCCTCGAACATTTCATGATTTACGGAATCGATCGCTTCAGAATCGTCAAATGCCTCCCTGTCCTCCGCTAATGTTATAGCAAGTATCGTCGCAAAAATGTACAGCTGTAAAGGAAAAAAACATTATTGTTAGAAATATAATATTGGAAATATTTGGTTTGAAGATAAATTGGCTAGTTGCTTCTTACACATAAAATATACAAGTCTTTTTTGATGAGAATACCATTGACAAAGTTTGTAATTAAAAAAATATTGTCAGTGTCTATTACTTACAATTAATTTTATTTTATTAGTTTTAACAATAAATATTGTTTGCTCGCATCGCGTTGCAATTTATCTTTTAGTTAATCTCTAATGATTAGATTTTATTTTTATTGAAATTGTTATGTACAAAAAAAAAATTATTTAAAAGAATATAAATAAGGAATTTTTATAAAATATATTTTCTAAACATATCTAAGAAATCTTATGACGCAAAAAAATATATAAATACAACACATTACAATTCTATATAATTCATGACCTTTTAATTTTTAATTAAAAAAATAAATGATTGTGCTTATTTTGAAAAGTTTAGGGTAATGCGACCTTCAAATATGATTATTATTTTATATTGCTATACTATTTTATATTATGGTTTATTAATGTTACAATAATTAGCCAACGTTTAGGCAGGGATCATCTCTTCAAAATATTTTAGTACGAGTGCTATCGTAACTGCCTGCTAAGGACATCGGTTTGATTCACTGTCAAGGGCAGATAAAAATGCTTGCGTTGAAATTTTAATAGTAAAAATGTTACTATTGTTTTCAATGGAAAAAATCTGTAGCTTGTCCGTTGCGAGATTTCATAACTACTCATTGGCATACAGTGAGATTTTTTAAAGAGCTTCGAAGATATACATAATTGTACTTAGGAGGAGTAGTAGAGTACTCTAATTTAAGACTTTAAAGTACGAACGGTTTATCGAATGTGGAATATAGAATCCCCCAATATAAAAATAATAAATTAATGTGTAATTAAAAACGATTGAGTTAACACTAATTCTGATAATAAAGATACACGCTTATTTTTTTTTGCACATTCACTATAATTTTTTTTTGGAACACTTCACAAAATCTTCAAGGACTCACCAGCTTCATCTTGATGTCCTTCCGAGACCGCGCTCTGGTCGAAACTGTGACCGGTGAGGGTCGTTACCACATTTTTATAGGAAATGATCCTGCGTCCTCGTTAAGACGCGAATTTGCGTGGTTTCACGACCTCATCTAAGTTGTTGACTCTGATTTATAGTGCAGGATTAGAAAAGTGCGCAGTTTAGGGCGAGATGTTCTCTCGAAGCCGTTTTATGCACAAAATTGATAGTTGGTGTTGTATAATTGCAATGTTGTAAACAAAACAATAACTTTTGGTGTTGTATAATTAAAATGTAAACAATACTTTAGGCATTTGTTTGTAATTCAAACAATTGTTTATTTTCAATCGAAATATTTGTGTATGATTTAAACGTTGGCAATTCCAGTCAATGTATTTATATGACATCATTAAGCGTTGTAAACTATTTAAATAATAAAATTTGGGTATTGTGAATACAGCCGAGAAGGTTCGTGCATACATGTTCAGAAATATTAAAATATAAGCAATGCCCCGCGGTTTCACCTGAATAATATCTGCAGAAAAATATCTTTCGGGATTAAAAGTATGTTTATTTTCTTCTAAATTGTTCTCAATGTCTGTGCCCAAAAACAAAATTCTTTCAGTATTTTTGTGATATTTTTTTATGATTATTAATTGTGTTTGTCTGTTGGGTAGACTTCTGAAACGCTGACCAGATCCAAGTACTTAATCTATCTTTAAGGTTCGATAGTGATAAATTTCGTGTAAAGTACACTACTCCAATATTTCAGCTAAACTGAAGTTGTTTTCAGCCAGACTAATTTAATAACTTAATTTTATGACTAGTATATATTTTTTATTATATTTTATTACTCTGTAATGATAGCACTAGCTATGCTCCGCGGTTTCATGCGGTCAGTATAATCCCTAGCATGAACAATATTCATATTTTTTCAAATCGTGATCTACAGTCAACATAATTTAAGCGTCTTACATTTACAATTTTTTCGTCTTTACTTGATATGTTTGTGTCCATTTTCATCAAGATAGAATAATAAACAATTATACATACTTTGATATTTAAAATATAAGTAGGAAGTACAAAGAACCATATTCCTTTGATTGCCAATTTATTGCATTTATAAACTAAAATGCAGATAAATTGATATGATATGTTAGTGTTATAATATAAGGAAAATCAATAATTGCAATTTTATTGAATAAGCACGTACAGCCAAATAAGGTTTTAGGGCAATTTGTTACTTATCTGTGGGTTCCGAAATATGTGGGTTTTCCAGTTAGAATATATTATTTTAGGGAGTTATATTTTGTTTTGTTTTTTTTCTGTTGCATGCATTTACGCACTGCCATCTGTCCTGGGTGGAGGGAATTCCAGCCTGTTCTTGTCATTGAGCTGAAAGTTTTTTTTTTTGTCCGAGAGTACAGGGGTGCGGGGGACAGTCTGGAATTACGTACAATTGAAATACGGATACATGACGACCCGACGACCTACACTCATCTGCTTTTTTATGGTATAGGAGGAAAAACGAGGAGTCGGAGCCATTTTTATGACTACCCACGAACAAAAACATCTGTATAGAGGCTATACATATTACATATGCACTGCCCTCCTTTCTCTTCCTAAGTCCATGGGCCACCGGCTACTTGCACGCCGAAACGCGACAGCACAGCTGTCACTTTATGAGCTACAGGAATTTGCCGCACGAAACGCGACAAAAAACAAACAAGAATGCAGAGTGGCACTACCTCTTGCTAAAACTAATATTAGGTAGTGCCATGCAGCACTACAGGCGACGTCAATGTTATTTGTAACTTTATACACATTTTAGTATTTAAATATGATGACATATTACCTAGGTTAGATAGTCAAACAATAATATTAGCATTTTTGAATGATATCTGTGAAGCTTAAATTACTATTTCCGAGTTCCTTCTGTAAGGAAAGAATTCAAAAAGTAGATGAAAGAGAAAAGAAGTAGAAACGATTTATTTATCACATAAATTACTCCTGGGCTAATCAGGAGTTTCATTGGAACCTATCAAACCGGTAGTAGTACAAGTAGCTACTTTAGTAGTACAACTAGCTAGTAGCTACAATTAAAGTAGTAAAATACTAACACGTTGATGTAGTCTAATGTTCGGCCATAAATCATTGGTTTGTTAAAAGAAAAAGATATAAGAAATATATAATAAAGATATATTTTTGGATTATTTCTCTATATTATGCCAGAATCTTTCATGTGCCATTGAATAGGTCCAGAAAGATCTGTGTGCTTCCTTTCGCTCACACAATACCGCCCTTTTCTTTTTGCAATGCAAAATACTTTTACGTACGCTACCCAGAAGCCCGGGTGGCTCAACCGACTACAGTATCGGGCTCGGCTATTGCCCCTACTGACTAAACCCCTGCGGGTGCCTTCAGCCGCTATAATTGGAGGATCCCGGATCTACAAACAGGATCCCTCCAGCGACAAGCTGGCCTCGGTGAAAAGGCCAAACTACTCCTCTTTGGGGACTGTCTGGCTGCGTTTGAATAGTCCTTACTATAACGTTGGAATCGTGCAATGGGGCCAGGTTCCCATCCTGACCCCTGGTTTCAATGCTGCAACGGAGTACACCATCATCCGCCATCTGCTGATTCAGAGAGACGGTTGGAGGACCTCCCAGCTTATTTGCTCTTAGTCTGGACTTTACCCCTAAGCCTGTCCGGAATGGGTATCCCTGTCCGGTACAGTCTTGCGGATTACAGAGGCACGCAAGCCTCCCCACCACGATAAGTGGCAGCATCTTCGGGGGGACACGGTACCGCCCTGAAATGACAACGGTGCTGTCACGTTTTGTAAGGTAACTTCCCGGTGGCCCATGGAAAGGTAGGAATCGGCATTGCAATTGTGTGGCTGTGTAATGTCTATGGCAGTCGATTATCAAAACGCTCTAATTGCTCGTTTGTACCCCATATACTATAAAAAAGCTCTATTATCTCTGTAGACGAAGCATTTCTATGGATTGCGGGAATTTGTATTGTATTTTTATTGTATACTTTTTTTATACTTTCGTGTTAGTTCCAAATTAAATTCTGTGACGTAATAACTTGTGTGGACCCTTTCGTATTCAACTGACAGGGGTCCCTATTGAAAACCTCCAAACCGCTTCCTTATCTACAATACTTAGGTAACTTGCCTTATTTAGATAAAGAACACGCAATTCTTAAAATCACATTTTCTTTAATCGTGAAAACCTTAAAAATAATTAAATCTTGTTATTCTTCATTATTCCAGTTCACATATTCTTCTGAGGACCTATAGACTGAAAAAAAGTGATACTGTAAGTTTATAATTGACCCACGGAACCTTAAAGCGAACCTTAAAGAACCCTAAAAGCGTGGAAAGAATTGTGCTTGTCAGAGATAAAATTTAGTTTAGATAACTAAATTAAATCAAGTCGGTATTCTCATTCCTTTAATAGGCTTAAAAGTTACACTGTCACGTTTTGAGTGGATTATGTCAGTCTCCAAGACCAAAATGGCCAACGAGTATGCTTTTTTCTGCGAATGACTTATATCTCTTCTTTTTTTTTAGTATTAGGGGGCAAACGAGCAATCGGAGCCTTTTGATGACTACCGACGCCCATGGACATTCGCATGATTGTTACGCAGATGCGTTGCCCTCTTATCATCCCCCCCAATAGGCCACCGTACGAAACGCGACAGCGACGCTGTCACTTTACGCCGGTATCAAGTGAGCAAGAGGCACCTCCCCGGTCGTGTGGGACCAATTACGTTGCATAGGAGGATGCAGTGTCATGCAGCATGCATGCCACTACCTCTTTCTAAAAGAAACATCTTGATTTGGCCTTTATTCTATAAAAAGAACTTGGGTTCGTTTCTCGGGTGGGACTATAATGTTATTGTGTGTGAACCTAAATTCTCAGAAGCAATCCAGGGTCGTAAACACTGTTTGTAGTGGTTGATTAATGAGCTCAATGAACGGTTTGACAAATTTGATAAGATTTGATCTTTTCATTAACATTGACAAATAATTTGCCGAGTAACTTTAATGATCGATCGTGAAAATATTAAAATGTTTGCGGCCACTGGTAGGACCGCTTGAGGTGACTTAAGCATTATTACGTAGATAAAATGCTGCTAATATTAAATAATATAATAATATTTTTGACGTGGTAACGTCCTATAAATAGATGAACGCCGGCTGCACGCACACGTAAAAGTACGATTTTCACGTTTCGCGCAGCGTGAAAAAGCGATTGAAATGCACTATCAGGCTATTCATTATCACCTAAAATTATCATCCGTATAAAAATTTTATAGACAACCAATTTTTTTTTGTTAGTATCATCGCTCCATGCGATTTAGCCTCTTATTTTTATACCATTCACCCTAAATCGTTTCTTAGGGAATGCTCACTCAAAAAAAATATTCCAAACCTAAGGACGCCTACATACTAAATTTAACTTTATTTTTCTATCTCGTTACTATGACAGTTGGAAAATTTAAAGTCTAACATGAGGGCCTTCTGATAACTTGCAAAAACATGTCTGTCCTGTGATTTTGCTTTGATTTGTGAAGAGCACGTTCCGAGCACTAAGGGACGGGGCCCTTGAATCAACAATCACTAGACGCGCCATCTGGTGAGCTTAGAAATTGAATTCACATTTTAAATTTAATATTTCACACTTGAACTAAAAGCGCTAGATACAAAAAGATTTTTTAGCGGCAACAACTACATACGAATTCCACTGTAAGATTTGTGATTGTGATGCTACTTAATAGACCTATTCTCATGCCTACTTGATAATACCACATGATAATATGGTCAAGCCGTTTCGAATGAGTACGAACACAAAAATCATGATACGAGATTTATATATAATAAAATAATTTTGTTGTATACTTTTGATAAGGCGTGATTGTCGAGTAATGGCGGGAGGATGCTCTCCATTTTATCTCATCATATCATGAGAACCGCTGAGTTTGTTTCGCCGGTTCTTCTCAGAACAGGGCTAGGATTGATGAAGAGGTGGTAGATATAATTGTTGACGTTCAAAAAGTTATTTCTGTAATTCTATTTTGAATAAAAACTTTTTCGTTTCATTACATTGTCATTTAATTTCATTTCATGCAGTGGCTAGCACAGTGATAGAGGCGAGGGACATCGGTCGTGGGATTGATCGGTTAGGAGATCAGTCCTCTTGGAGTCCGTAAAAAGCAGCGTATGTAGATAAAGCAGTGGACTTATATAGGCTGATAGCGATACAGAGAAAATAAAGAATAATAAACTTTTAAATACAAAACACGAATTCTTAATACGTAATGTTTTCTCAACATCACTCTTAGATCATTTGTGATCTAAGCTCGCGTTATGAAAGCGAATCCAATACATCATAATATTATAATTATGTACTTAATAATTTGTCAAGCATTTCCCGATATAGCGAGAAACATAATATAAATCTATAATATTCGGGAAAATATTGCCCGCATTCTGACGTAGTGGGGTAATTTTTTTTGCGTCAGTGTTAAATAAATTAAAGATTTTATTACATAGATACAGGTACTGTTAAAATCTTCCTAATGAGTAAACCGGTATAAGTTAAAATAACCTAAAGGCTAATACGAGGGCTGCCTTTTAAGTAGTGTCGTTTGCAAACCTCCTTCGACTGTATAAAAAAATATGTATGTCTTTTTCATCTTTTTGAATTTAGAATTCGAAAACAAAAGAATG
>LUGF01057227.1:224806-243709 GCA_001625245.1 Calycopis cecrops | reverse complement strand
GGAAAAATTTTGAAAAGAGATTGCATATCTGAGACGTGTCGTTGGATGACTCATTTTTATAGTACATATGTGAGGGAATACTGGATGTACCGTGACGATTGGAAATATACGCCCAAAAATACTTAACATTTTTAGGAATGGCTTGTTCAACATTAATTAAATAGGTGTGATAACATTTGGCACATTCGATATGAAATCTGGATCTATATAGAGAAAATAATTCATAGTCAGATATATTTTGGTATCTTTTCCACTTGCCCCAAGCTTTCTTTTTGCAGTTAAAGTTTTACTTTGCTGTCCAATAGTTCCGTTTCACACAATAACGGTTATAGCTAAATAAAAACACGTTGTTTCAAACTCTGCTCATCTATTTCCAAATAATCCAGACACGCGTACAGACCGGACATTTGAATATATTTATGGAGTAACGAGCCCATCAAACGCAGTCTGCTGTCAAAGTGTCCAGTAAGTTTCACAGGCGGACCCACCATCCACCCACCCATCCTCCTTTACGTCATCAACATTAACATGGACTTCGTTTACATTTTTTAGAACGATGCAGCGTGTATATATGTATCTAATCCTTTACTGAGTGACCGACTGACAGACAACGCACAGCCGACGCTACTGTAGGTAGGTACCTAGAAACTTTAAATATGTTACCGGAATTCTTTTCATAATGTAAGTGAGCACTAAGAAAGAATTTTGAGAAATTCAATTCCTAAAGTGGAGAATAAGAGGGTGAATGTTATGTAGAATAGTGTACGTAGCATAGTGATTTCGTTTAAATTGAACGCATGTTATAACATAAAACCTTCTTGCAAACCTTTAGTCTAAGTTGGAAGATTCTAATAATACATAATTAAAAAAAAACTATAACAATAAAATGTCGTTCTGGCATTTCTCTACAGAGAGAAGTACAACATATCACGATTCGTACACGTATTTTCCTTCCTACACATATATAGTTCTGTTCATAAACACTTCGTTTGCTAACACTATATATAGTGTTGTTAAAGGTGTACATACCTATACCTACATGTACCTTTGGACAGTACCCGGTCCATCTCATGATTTGTTAGTCTCGGTCGTCCCGGAACCTGTATCGCTTGGAAACAGATATTTTACAGCTTAATGTAGTATGTGTTTTATGTTTTTGATACACTATCCAGCCTTGTAGGCTTTAATCATACGAGTGAAAAAGTATGGAGAAGGGAAACCAATAAAAATATAGCAAGAGGTTAGTGCCACACTGTTTGCTTGCATGCAGCCGAATTGGGCCGGCACGGCCGCGGAGGTACCTCTCGCTTACTCGAGACCAGTGTAAAGTGACAGCTGTACTGTCGCGTTACGTGCGGTGTGTAAGTCGCCGGCCCACAGACGTGGGAGGAGAAAGGAGGGCATCTGTATAGCCTCTATGCGGATGTCTATGGGCGTCGGTCGCCATGAAAATGACTCCGACTGCTCGTTACTCCTTGTACCATAAAGAAAAAGTCTTCCGTGCACACCTACTATGATAGTTTCTCTAATTTTAGCAAAAAAATTGTCATCATCATCATCATCATCATCATCAGTCGAAAGTCGTCCACTATTGGACATAGGCCTCCTCCGTAGAGCGCCAAAGGTCACGGTCGCAAGCCACTTGCATCCAGTCCAGTCCAAAGTTGGGGTTGATTGATTTTATTAAATTTAGAAGTTTACATCACGGTGCTTCCTAATTATAATATTTATAATTAGCAGCCTTGTGTTAGCAGAGGTATTTAACAAAAAAAAAATCATAAATATTTGACATCTTTTATGTAAGTAGGAAAAAGAAGAAAATTTCAATCACTGTATCAAGTCAGTTTATTTTTGAGATATATTATTTTCGCTGGGGGTAATAAAGACATAACATAATAAAGACAGACAAGACAGACCCAACAACAACACTTTCACGAGACACCATGGTCTCGTGTACATTTATTGTGACATCCCGTCACAATAAATGTAACCTAGAAAAGTAATGGAACTTGAATACATGCATACCTCTATAAATGTGTCATCTAGAAAAGCAATGGAAACTTGAATACATGCATACCTCTATAAATGTGTCATCTAGAAAAGTAATGGAAACTTGAATACATGCATACCTCTACAAATGTGTCATCTAGAAAAGTGATGGAAACTTGAATACATGCATACCTCTACAAATGTGTCATCTAGAAAAGTAATAGAAACTTGAATACATGCATACCTCTACAAATGTGTAATCTAGAAATGTAATGGAAACTTGAATACATGCATACCTCTACAAATGTGTCATCTAGAAAAGTAATGGAAACTTGAATACATGCATACCTCTACAAATGTGTAATCTAGAAAAGTAATGGAAACTTGAATACATGCATACCTCTACAAATGTGTAATAGTGTAGGTTGTCAAAAACTGTAATGTAATACGACTGGTCATCGAATATCCACTAGACCAGCCACATCTGGACGTCACAAACAACATAGTAAATTAAGTTTGGATAAGATCGAAAATCTGCGCCATTTTAATGGTATTTATTGATATTCAACATTAATATTTTCAACGCACAATTAATATAACGGATACATCTTATAGATTTTTATCATTACAAGCAATTTCAATAGTAAACAAGAAAGTCTCTTCATATCTTTATAAATCTTTTTTTATTACTATATTATATGTTATCTATGAAACTAATCCGACATTTTTTGCGTCACGTTGGAGTTATTTTGACAGTTGTCAGACAAATGTAGCGCGAATAGATATGCCGTTATGTTTTAAGGATACGTGTTTGGAAAGATATAATAAAGTAAAATTATGACCTGAATACTTAGGAGTGTCCCGCGATTTTGAGGTGTAGACATGCAATGCAATGGCTTTACCAACGCAAAATTATCTCAAACATTAATTTAGTAAATTGAGTTTAATGTTATGCAAAGTTGTCTTAATGTCTAATGTCATAGTTTTGTTACCAAATTATTTAACGTAAATTAGCCTACATTTTAGGAACACTGAAAATATACATACAAATACAGTTTGATCATGCGCACACAGATGAAAGTCAACATCAACATAGAAATTAGCCACAGCCAAGTGGCCAAGTAAATTACGAAGCCAACATTTATAACTGTGAACGGATGATCAAATTATCTTCCTTCAACAATAAATAATAGTAAAAATCGAAATTAATTCAAAGCTAATAAATTTAAAAACTTAAGAGTTAATTATAAAATTAATTTATATTTAAACACAGGTCACTGACTCGAGATCCGAGAATTAGAATCAGTATCCTAGATTAGTGTTTTCTAAAACTTGGGGTAAAATTATCTTAGATCAAGTTCTCAAGTTTGTCACATTTCCTGAGAAATATTCCTCAAACAGATAAACATCTAAGGTTTTTACCTTGTATACGGAGATGAGATTTATTGTTCGTAGCAATGTGAGATACACCCACTAGGTAAGACGCTATACATTGATGCAGTTTGAAATAACTCACAACGGAGTGGAGTTTTTTTGAAGGTAACATGAAATTAGTACACTGCAATAATATCTGATGATGCCTTTAAAATTTATATCAGACGAATCGACCAGTGGCCGTTGTCAAAAACAATGTTTACTCGTATTAAAATATCTATGCGTCGCCTTACTGCAAGAACTCATTAACTGACATTTACGAGACTTTGAGAAATCAATTTTTTCATTAACAATACTGTATTATAAACTAATAAAACCTAAACTAATTAATCGATTAGTTTTGGTTTCATTAATAGCACTATATTGCTTAAAGTGTTATTAATAAATTCAATTTTTTGTTAATGTCAATTGATGAGTTCTTGCAGCAGGCTGTCGTATGTTACATCCTGATATTGTAGCTTTCTATGTATATGTATGTATTCTATGTAAGTGAGAGAATGACTAAAATGGGTCCACTAATTTTGGAGCCTATTCAATACAAATGTACTTACAAGAAAATCTTATTTCTTTACATATTAATATAGATAGGGGCCAAATGCTTTACAACATTAAATGCAGAAGCGCTAACTTAATTTCCTCCTGAAGAGCTTTACGGAATTTTTCCAATTCCGTGTAGGAAATGAACTAGTGCAAATCAGAGACCTAACTCAATTAAAAATGCCTAACCTTGGTTTGGCCAGCGTTTCTAAAACGTGGAAGGTGGCCTACGTAGCTCAGCTCAGCTCTTTTTATCCGTCCACCCGACGCCCACTAACATTGAATAATATTAAATTGTTTCATCTTAATAATAAGGTACCATGGGGTTGACGTATCCATATGGATAAAAAGCACTTTTAAAATAATAAAGATTAAAAAAAAATAAAATCCCCCATAGTGGTAGCCTTAGAGAAACGAGTGCCAGAATTGTGTTTTTTTTTATATTTTTATATTAATTTATCTACATTTGCATTTTGTACTAATAATAAATAGACAGTTGAACACATTTATCTTCCTGTTGTAATATTTTTTTAACCATTTCAAATGTCTATTTGTTGTTAGTTTCAATAAATAAATTCGTAAACTTAAATAAGTTGTAATGCTCGTTGCTCTTGTTGGTTCGGAACTCTTTGTGTGCGAGTCCGGCTCGCACTTAGCCAGTTTTTCACTAGTTTCATTGGGGTACCAACTTTTAGAGCAAAGGGGCCTATGTCGTGTGTGCAGCGTTGTAAAACTGCGACCCACAGCTTGATATAAAAACTTTAATAGTACGATAACGGCATGAAACCAGTAGTCGGGTCCGGTATTTTAATGATATATCATTTCGTACCAAGCGGTTTCGTTATCAGCCGAGAAAAGACCACGGTCTGACCTATTTCTGGCGAAAACACCGCCTATCAAACGAGTTCCACGAATATATTGTTCGAATTTCGAACGCGTGTTATGCGAACTTTTTTTTTAGTGCTAATGACCTGCCAGTACGGAAATTATGATATCGACGACTTGCAGACCGCCTACTGTGTCTATATGTCAGCAGTTTGATGATAACGGCAAATGATACATTGTCGTCTTTGATTTAAATAAAGACAATTTTTAATGAAATACCGTAATTAAAAAGATACATTTATAATACAAAAAATGAAAGTCAAAATTCTAAATTTAAATATATATTAAAACTTTTTGGTTTTTCCTTTATTTTAAAGTTATCTTTAATTTTATGTATTTGTTCTCTTCCGAACCGTTATTACAATGTCGTAAAATAGTCTTGTGTTTTTAACAGAACTCCTTGTATACTTTTATGTGCTCACATTAATTCCTTTTAGGAATAGCGTGGGTTACAATCTCTTGCTATAAGGAATTTATACTCTTTAAATAGAAAAGAATAAATTCGCAAATTATGCTTAAGTGAAGTGACAAAACTACTCAAAAAATCTATGTTACATCGAAAATAGAACAATATACAGTATTGTCGAAGTTTTGTCTTTTTTATTTCTATATTGATATTTGATTTAGATTCATCCTTTCAAAGGAGTTAATATTTAAAAATTAGCCTAACGATTGAAAAAAGAAACATGTACCTATTCCAAAATGTACACGATAATAATTCAGATGCCTACTGCATGGATCGTGCTTATTTTAAACGAAAATATGTCGCAGACTTTGTCATTCTATGCTTTTTTATCGTAGACAGTTTTTTATGCTCTTCCGATTGGATCGAAAATATTCTCTGAACGTATTGATATAAAAAAAACAAGCACAGAATAGAAAGCATGGAGGTGCATTTCGATCTCCTGAAATTCTTACAGTACAGGTCTGTAATGGCAGACCAAGCTTGTCTCTAGATTAAAAGGCAGTCAGAAAATTCAGATAATCTAAGAATGTTCTAATAATCATGTTTCGCCTACAATGATCATCTCTATAATAAAATTATCTAGGCAGGTCATTTTATTGTGCACAAATGCGTGCGCAGACACAACTGCACTCTTATTTTCTTACGTCTAAGTGATAGCAGTCCGACACGACCGACAAAATCGAAAGCAGTACCGACTGCTTAACGTGCGTTACAGCGTAACGCTGCCAACCTCCTGAATTCAGTCTGTTCAGAAATTGAAAAATTCTAATTTTTTTGGTCAGACCCGAGGCTTGAACCTGGGATTCTCGATTTATGGTTGAACATGTTTACCACTAGACCACGGCATTCAGTTAATTCAAATAATGTCAATACAAACCAAAAGTTCGCAGCAAAAAAATAAGTACCTACCCAGTGATATTCTCAATTATCGGACGTGGGCAGACAGGTTTCTCCAACACGTCGCTGGTCCCAACTGACCATTTTTATCGGAAGTATTGGCCACGTCAGATATTGTCCAATTTATATGGCAGCATGAAATTGCTAATTATTTAAAAGCACAATGCAAACGAAAATATCTCGAAGGTTCTCACTTAACAAATACTGCGACCGTTTTTGGGAAGGACCATAATAAAATGTGATTTCGTATTGCACATTGTTGACTATGTGGAGGAATACATTGCCTGCACACCCGAAAACATTTAGGTCTGTAGACTGTATCTTATATCTCGGCGAATCGCAAGAACGTAATTGTAAAGGCGGTTATATTTTTGACGTTGAATAGGCCATTCGCACTCCCATAATGTGGCTGTACATGAAATATGGCTTATAATTTCGGGAAATTGCACATGCAAATTCAGGTCAGTTCTTTAATGGGGGGACAGAAAAAATCAGCGGTCATAAGTTACAAAATCGATTTCATTGAAAGTACAGGTACCGTACACTTGCAAGCTGTAGTCCCTTGCGACTAGACTACTATAAAAGTATTATAGTTAAACCTACAAAACAAAGCCCATTCTATTATATAGTTGGGACTATAATTATTAATACCCTTCTTTTTTAATTAATAATAATCTTAAATACCCTTAGACACGTCATGACCTTCGTTTCGGCGCAATTGAGCAAACGAAAATATTTAGTTTACCGCTGCATATGAATACGTAAATGATTAATTGAAATTTTACTGATAAACGCCTTTGACATTTTGACATGACGAAATAATAAGAAATATGGAGTACCTACAGCTACCTTAATTTTATATCTCCAATACGTCAGTCAACGACTTAAGCTTTAGTCGGTATTTTAACGATTAAAAAAGTCAACAATATTAATTTATATGTTATTGGCGCTATAAATAAAGGCAGACGACAATAGCCTACTGATCGTATACTTTAGAGGCGAAATCTCAAAATACTGTTATATGTTATACCTGATCGCTTTCCAAATCCGCATGCCGAATCCGCAAGGTCGGGGGTAGTTCGATGAACCCGACGAGCTTTTTACTCAATTAATAAGATAAAATATTTCATATTTGCATAATATGAGTCATACATACCAATGGCCGATTAAGGAATGTGCACTGTGATAAGAAATGGTGGTTCTTATAGTGCGAGGACCTGTAAGATTTTTTGGTTATCGAATACAAGAATGTGTGTTTAAATTTACGCGTTCCAAAAAAAGATGGCTCGTATTTATAGAGACGGCCGCCGCCGTAGCCGAAACTCGGCTAGGACTACATGTATGTGTATTTTGAATAAGAAACATAGAAGATACTTAGAACTACCTGAATTTTGTTTATTTTGAACATGAAACATACACTATAAATATTCATTTTCATTTCACACATTCTAGAGATAACGGATTTTAAAAAGTTGTATTAGTGTTTCTCTTATAAAATTTTGTCACGTAAAATGTAATAAGATATGACTTTGGTCTTTTCGCGAACGACGTTTCAAAACTGATACAACTTACCTAACAACTCTCAAGAAAAGGTTTGGACATTTGTTTTTCAGTTAATGTTTTGGGGCGTCTCTAGTTACTTCAAATAAACTTTCCTACATTTGCCGGCTATCCTTCTTATATCTTTTATCTTGCCATATTACTATATTATAAATGTTAAAGTTTGATTATATGTTTGACTGAAATGTTTTGTTTAAAATTTGCACATAAATAGAATACAATATACAATCAGGATAATATAAAAATGAGTTCACAGATAGATTGTCCGTGGAGGAAATCTAGAGAGAATAGTAAAATAAATATCAATTTATGAATATTCTTTTAACTCATCTGAAATGATAATTAAGTAGTAATCTACCACAGATTGCATATATTACTTATAAAATAAAAATAAATCTAACGTCTCTATTTGTATTTTATTGAAATACATGACAGCTAATAAAATACATAGCGTCTTATAATGTACTGTCATTACTCAAGACACAAAATTGATACTACATTTTTATTTGCTTTTTCCTTGTCTTATTTGTAAATTGTACCGGACATGGCTTATCCGGTACAATTCTATTAACGGCATTTGACATGACAGCTATATTCTTATTGCTCTTTGTTATTTGAATTTTGATGACCACTCATTGTCAGTTCATTAGTACTTATCCAGTAAAGATAGATCCCAATATGACTTATTCGTTTAGAATGAAAAAAATTTCATTGATGGAGTTCTTAGTTAACTATTCACGCCCACATACATCTGCAGAACCAGAAATTTTGCATATGCTTAGAACTCCTTCACAGGGTTTTGCTCTTTAGGGATTCACTGAGCCTCTAATTTCGGACTTGTGAAGTGTAGCATTTCTTAGCGTAGTACGTTCTTCATCCAGTATATACATACTGGACAGTATAGACACATACAATCCTTTACTGACAAAAGGTACACCCATGTTAGAATACATTTGAATTGGGCTGATACAGAAGTAATTACTCTACCGGGAGTCCTCTTATTTCTCATACCGAGCCGGATTCGGTTGCAACGGAGAAGTAGCGGTAGCTCTTACAAGTTTCCTTAAAGGATACATTTTTTATAATTTTTTTTGAAACAAATTTGGATTTCCCATTTTGCATTTCGAGTTAAGATGTCGTAAAAATAAACAGTTTTTAAATTAAAATATTATATTATATGATTTGTTTTTTTTTCTTTTTTTTATTGTATTTTTTATATGTAATTGTGATTTATTTTATATTGCTCGGTGTCGGAACTTAGTGACGAACGCAACTCGTTTTTGAATCTATGTTTGTTATTATTTACCCAAAGAAATAATTTTTTTTGAAACAATATTGTGACTTCCCATTTTGCATTGCGGGTTAAGATGTCATAAAATAAATAAACAGTTTTTAATTTATAATATAGAGAGTACAAGTCTGCGTTCACTGATCACTCAGCATGCTCATTTTTAAGATCTTTAACTAAAACAAACCTTTCTTGGGTAATAAGACTTTTCGACACCTGTGGTTTTGGTTCCAGGACTGTTGACTCGAGTTGCGGTTCATGCTATGGAGTATGGGGTAAAGGAGTGCAACGTCCATTCACATTAACAGCAGTCAGTTTTAATGGCCGATAAGCCACCAAATGGCTTCGATTGCTCTTTTGTCTATCAAAAAAAAAAAGAGGTAATCTAATCAGAAGGCAGCCGGACCAAGTGGTACTTATTGTGTTCACAAACAAATGAGACATCCAAATGAAATGTCAATATAATGAACTCACGAGAGTCATTTCTTACAGTAAACAGACTTCCGATAAAATCTCCCACAGATGACTATCTAATAGAGATAAAATGCTAATGTCGCGATAACAGTTATAGCTATAAAAATATTTGACATATTATACAAGCTATAAATATATTCGCTGTGGCGAGCGGGGAATTAGTGAGTAGATCAGATGTGTTGAAACATCTGTAGCGCAGTGCTCTGTAACTTTTTTTTATTATTTTACGATCCTATTATTAAGTTATTTGTTACCCCCGTGAAAGAAATTAATTACCCGTGCGGGGGTAATTAATTACCCCAAGGTTAAGAACCCAGGGCTTAGACTGTGCAACTGCGTACCTTCGAACTTAGGGCAAGCCTAAACCTGAGCCTACCCTATTCACTTTTCATCAGGTTATTTCATTTCGAGAGCTCGAATAAAAACATGCTCCAAAAATAACTGTCTTTTCAATGGTATCTATAATTCAAGTTAATTTTATATATACTGACAACATATTAAAGCCATTAAGATAATTTCGTGTTAGTTTTAATTATGTTCAATGAATCAAAACAGCGAATTACTCAAAAACTAATACGTACATTTAAATATATATCGATGGTGAAATTTACATTGATATTACTTTAATGGTGGATATCAATAATGATAAAATACAGATGTTGAGTTTGCCGTTATTCTGACATATTGCTCATAGGGTTGTCGAATGGAAGATTTAAAGTTATTGGCTAAATCCCAAAGAAAGTGTTGGACTTTTTTTTAATTTGGAAAACTGTTGCTGTCTACAGTTAAAAATTTGATTGACACTTGTCTCTCCCTCCCTCGTCGCTCTGAATTAGCAGATGGCGGAGTGGATTCGGATGACCGGCGTGGTGTGCTCCGTTGGAGCATTGGGACCAGGGGGTAAGATGGGAACCTGACCCCATTGCACGGTTCCAACGTGGAGTTAGGGACTGTTCAAAGGCAGCCGGACAGTCCCTAAGGAGGAGGAGTCTGGCCTTTTCACCGAGGCCAGCCTGTCGCTGGAGGCGCCCTGTTGCTTTCAGATCCGGGGCCCTCCAATCATAGCGGCTGAAGGCATCCGCAGGGGCTTAGTCGGTAGGGGCAACCCAGTTGTCGAGCCCGACACTGTACCCGGTTGAGCCACCCGGGCTCCTGGGTAGCGTGCGTAAAGGCATTCCCCTGCGTCAACAAAAAAAAAAAAAGTATAGACATTTCATTCCGCATACATCCGCAAAAAAATATGCAGATTCCTTGTCATTCATAGGAAAAGCACCTATTCGGAATAATCCTTCACTTGTGCATTCAATAGTCTGCCCATTAACATCCGTACAATTTATCGTTTATACAGATCCGTTGCCTTCACTACTATCCATTGAATGCAGCTAACAAACGGTACCAAACGCGACCGCACAAGGGTGCAATGCAGCGTCATATCTCTTGCGTTTTTTTAAATACTATAAGGGGCAAACGAACAGTCCATCCTCATCCCGCCTCCCCGGGCCACCGGCTCCTAACACACTGCGCGAAACACGACAGCACAGCTGTCATTTTACGCCGGTTTCGTATAAGCGAGAAGTACTTTTTTTTTTATATAGGAGGGCAAACGAGCAGCCGGAGCCATTTTCATGACTACCGACGCCCTATACAGAGGCTATACAGATGCGCTGCCCTCCTTTCTCCTCCCACCTCCATGGGCCACCGGCTACTTACACACCGCACGAAACGCAACAGCACACAGCTGTCACTTTACGCCAGTCTCGTGTAAGCAAGAGGTACCTCCGCGGTCGTGCCGGCCCAATTCGACTGCATGCAAGCATGCAGTGTGGCACTACCTCTTACCAACGACTTCCCCCGTCGTGCCGGCCTAATTCGGCTAGCGTCGCTAGTGCCTATTCCTAAATAAAGCTATTATATTTCGGAAAAATAAAGCTATATTGTCATAAACCTTCTAAACGTACAAACGAACACTAATTGGTGTTTCTACACACGTAGGCATCTTGAGATACGATCTGGAGGTTTACGAGCAGTGAAAAATGTATGTGGCTGCGACTTCGACATCTGATCTCCTTGGCGGTTACTACAAACGTTATTATGTATTCATATGAGTATGAATTGTATGTTTTTTTGGTCTGAGATTTTCGCCCACATAGCAAAAGTTTCAAAGTTTGCCGTATATGTTGTTGGCTGTGGAATGACGGATTTTATAATTAGATGTTACTTGTCTTTAATATTTCTTGTTTTTGAGCATAATAAACTAAATAAATAGTTACAACAATTTGTGGTATGAGTTGTCGTCTGTCGCCAATAGAATGATGGAATTTTCTTGAATTAAGTTTTTAAATAAACTGATATCAATTGAAATTGGTAACAGTTTACGCAAATATCTTTTCTCATGTTAGTTGCCGGGGTTTGATTTTTCAAACTTGGGTGGAATGTTTAAAATATTTTAATTTTAATACGCTACAGTACAGTGTAAAAGACAATTTACGCTCGTTTTACAAGAGCCCGATTCGACTGTAATGTAGCAACGACATCTGATAACCGAATGTTGAAATAATTGCGATAATAAGATTTTATTGAGTTGTGGCCGTATAAAGCCGAAATGTATCTTTCGCTCACAGAATAACTTAATAGTTTCCGCGATTTGTGTGTATCCTGTGGGCCATTGGAGAGGACAGGACGAAGAAGGGCAACGCCATGACATCATGACTATGCGGATCTAAGCCGTCGGTATCCGAATCGATTGCTCCTCACTCCCTTAAAAAAGAGGAGATAAAAGGTGCTAATGGTATTGAATCCCAGACCCCTTAACTATAATGAGCACCTCTTATTTACGATTACATCGCACATCGATACATTAAACACCACGAGAGTGCAAAAAGCGAACGCAAAAATGGACAGCGAGAATGTACCGTCCGCAGCCAAAGTTCAAACTATCATAAATCGCACTTCACAATTTATTGACCGGTCTGCCAACAGCAGTGACTTTTATTGCGTCTATTTGGGTTTTGGATAAAAAAAGTGACCGTTAGTGAGTGGAGGGCTTTTGTGCGTTAGCTAACCGTAAGCTTAAAACAAGTTTTGACAAACATTATTATTTGGTAAATAAAACTATAAAGAATGTAGGGTTATTACTATTTTATGGTTGAACTTGGTTCAAGGCATTTCTTTCGGTTTTGGCTAAAAATAAAAGGGTTTGAAAAGCTGCAAAAAATTGCATCGAAGAATTGAGAAGTAGGTATTCGAATGCGGGCTTACTCTGTGAGTAATTCTTGTGGTTGTCTCGTCGATGGCTGCCTACTTACCACTGACCGAAGCGACTGCTCTGAGTACTACTTATCTCGTGAAATATTTTTTATTACAATTCAATCAGTGTACTTAGCGTGCAGTATTTACGTTCTATGCAGCCATAGGTCCATTATTATTAAGCGCTTTTCAATTCGTAATAACCATTTTTGATCGTTATGCCTTTAATTTTTTTTTTATTTTCATAATTTTCCGGCCCTAAAATCAAGCCGCCCTGGACCAGGGCCACAAGTACGAATCTGAATCCGTCTTTTTGGAGTCTGAAGTCTTTGGACTCTGAAGTCCAAAAAGATCATCGACTGAGATTTTTATCCCGACCGTACATCAGTGCATTTCGATATGAATACGCATTTTAATCTGACAGTGCATTTGAACAAACACACAATAGCTGAGTGATCGACAGAACCGCCAGAGGTGGAGAAAAACATTTCGATACGCCCATGAGGCGGAAAATAAACTGCGCTGATCTACCGCCGACACAATACGTTTGATTTGCACGCTAGGATATGAAGAGGCCTGAGACCTGCCAGGTATTAAGGCTCTCACATACTATGTATGCGGTAAGATATCTGTATCTTAGCTCATATCTATCAATATCGCTATCTATACTAAACTCAAGTAGCACACTACGCAGATAAGTTATATTTTATCGTCAGGTGTCTGTAGGCACAGACTTATATTGAAGGATGGTTTTATACGCAGATAAAATATTGTCGTACCTGCTTAGACGTGTGTAACAAGCCTTTAATGATCCGATACAATACAGAATTAAACGGTATTGTATATTGACAGATTTGATATTTATAGAGTGGTTTTGGATAATTTTACAATGCTGTAGCAGGTGATTTGGGTTGGCAGGAAAAAAAATGTTAGCCTTAAAAATAATAGATCTATAAAAATTCCAAAAGCATTTTTACGACTAATATATGAACTCTAGTTTTATTAAGGCCTTTTAGAAGATTTATAGAACTTGACCTCCCTATTAGAGAACCAACTGAGAACATATTAAGTAGGTGCTCCAACAACCTCTGGTAGAAACTTTCAAGTTACGGGGAACAAATATTTACTTCTTCTCTTTTTTATCTATCGCACATAGGCTCTTGAAACAATTTAGTTGAAATTGAAAACAGAAAAAGATACTCGAAATCAAATATAATGTACCTGGGGGTACAGTAGTGGCAGAAATAGAGCATAAAAATTTGTACGAAAAATCAAAATTGTTTTTAATATTATAAATGCGAATGTCTGTTTATCTGTCAGTCTGTCATGCTATCAAACCTAACTCTTTATCGTTTTTCATCCATTTAAAAAAAATATTTGGCACATCAAGGAAAGACAGAAATAGACGAAAGTCCATTTAAAAATATTTTCCTCGTCTCTGTTTAGGAGTTAAATTTATAATAAGGATAAAAAATAAAACTATGTATATCATAAGGTCAACGACCTGTCATGAAACACTGTTATGATACATTATTATGATTTATAGTACGCATTGAGCCTCACGGGTGAAACTACGTGATGAGATCCAAAGCTAAAAATAAAAAGGTTGAACAAACAACCTTAAATATTCACTTGCTTTTATATTTTAGTAGCCTTTCGGCGGTTTCGCGCTCTATATTATTTAAAATAATCAAAGGATTCTTTTATTTTAATCTTCTTTTTGATGTCGGCGAAATTAAAAAAAAAACTTCTTTCAATTGGGAGGATTATTACCTTTTTTATTGTTCCCTTTATAATTAAATTTGAAAATATTTATATTCCATTGAAGGACAGGCGGCTTCGTACTTTAAATAATGAAACGTATTTGTAGGTCGCAGAGAGATTGGAAAACAGATTTTACTTGCTTGTAATGCCACTTAGGTTATCAGTTAGTTGTAGTGTTATATTGTATGTACCCGACATTAATGTTGATGACACTCTGAGTTTCGCTACCCGGTTCTCACGAGGCAAGAAAACCAAACAAAAGGTTCATTCTTTGGTTGTTTGCTGCCTATTTACATATTTAATTATTGGATGGAAATATAGATAAGAAGCGAAGAAGTAGCAATTATGGATAGCAGTTGAATTGCACGAAGAGGGAAGAAGCAAAGAGGGCAAAACGTCTGCCAAAGCTATATGCGGATGACCGTGGCTATCAGTACTAATCATAATGGCGCGACTTCTGTACTGATCACTTATACTATAAAAAGAGCCTCACTAATCTGGATGTCAATTCATCAATTATCAAGCTCTTCTTTTTTGTAGTAAATATGTGTAAATAAGTGCCTGTCGGTATGAGAATTCAATAAAGGGCTTAGCTGGTAAAGTATTCGAATTGGGGTAGAGTGTCCACTGTCCGTGCATCCAGCGTTTCTATCGTTTTTATTGCTAACACAGGGGAATACCTAGAGGGAATAATAATTTATGCACGCTACCCAGTAGCCCGGTTGGCTCGCGAACGGCACCACCGACTATACATCCGGGACCTTCCAATAAAAGCGACTGAAGGCACCCAGCCGCTTTTATACGCTGCAAGCAGCAGGATCTAGCGACAGGCTGGCCTCGGCGAAGAAGCCTCCTTGAGGACTGTCCGGCTACCTTTGAACACGATTTCGAGACCGTGAAATGGGGTCAGGTTCCCATCCTGGTCCCTGGCCCTAATACTCCAAAAGAGCACTACACGACAGTCGTCCAAATCCAGCTCTCAAAGCTGCTCTTACTCTGGGCTCTCCCCCCACGCCTGTCCGGTATAGGTAGACCTGTGCGGTATAGCCTTGGGGATCTACAGACATGCAAACCCCCCTCACCACGACAAGGTGCCAGCACTTCTTTCCAGCATTTCTTCTACCTTAACCCCTTTAAGCAAGTCGGCTCCGGCCGGCCGTCCAACACTTCGTTTTCACATCATTGTGCTACTTGTTTTTTTGTTCGACAAATAAAAAACGGTATGATTAATATAAACACGACATTTGGCTTATTTCGGCACATCCATAAGCTTAGTCATCAGCGTTTAGGTTTCAACTTCACAAAAGATTTTGCAGATTATTTATATTAGTATCCAAATAAAAAGGGCATGAATGTAGTAAGGTGTCATGTAGGATGATGGAGAGATTAATCGGATATATTAGGGATTTTTCATCGTGATATTAGCGTGGGAATTATTTTAGGAATTCCATTAAAAATATGAGGAAAGAGGATATAAATTCCAGGAAATAAAGTAAATGAAATGTAAAATGAGACCAAACTAAATGAACACTAAGATTCTTTCCTTCGAGAATAGTTCAGGTTCGCGAAGGCTAAATTACCCTCCCAGAAGCCTGGTTTGCTGGGTGCTTCAGTTCTTCCGGCTCGGTTTTCCGACCGCACGAGGAGTAGGTACTGTTGATGTGGCATTTTTTATACTATAGGGGGCAAACGAGCAGGTGATTAGTGACTACCGCTGCCCATGGACACCGCAAAACTAGGTGTCTTGCGTTGCGTTGCTGTCCTTTAAGAAAGAGGTATGCTCTTTTCTTGAAGAACCCTAAGTCATATCGGATTGGAAATATTGAGGGAGGCAGCTGGTTCCATAGTGCTGTTGTACGCGGTAAAAAATGGCGTTTGTACCGCACATTACAATCCTTGTTTCATAGGGCCCGTCAAGGCGACGTCGGTCCTAAGCCTGAATTCTTTCTATCCGAGCGGGATTGCCGGCTATCGGAATAGAAGAATAAAGGAATAAACACTGCACCTGTATCTGCGCACACTTTGGTGCACCAAAATACCCTGCGTAGATTAGTTTTATAGCGATCTACAACTTTATTTGCAATTAATTTGTACACGTAACTTTATGTATTTGCCTTGCCGACCCATGCACACTTTATTGGATATCTAAAATAAGAAATGGGGTAATTCCGTAATAACTGCACCCTCTTGGGGCTCATTTCTAAAAATCCTTTCTTTGTTCTCACTTACGTCATGAAAGGAACCCCTCTACAGAATTTCAAGTTTCTAGGTACAGTAGTATCGGATGTGCGTTGATAGATCAATACTACTAACATAAAGCTGAATAGTTTGTCTTTTTTGTTTATTTGAACGCGCTAATCTTACAATTCTTTGTACTAACAGTAAAAACCAAGACGTACAGAGAAGAAAATTAAAAATTAAAAGGAAGACTACTTAACTAACTGCGTTAAAAAAACGGATTTACGTAAAGGAAGTTGCGGGCGTCCGCTTGTATAATATAAGTCTATATACTATATAGGTATAATATAAGCTTCGTTTCCTTGTTCTTGTATCTGTTATTTAATTTTTTTTTATAACTGTGAACTGAATGTATATTGATGATTATGAATGTTAAATACGTAAATTTTTTATACTTTGTGTTTGGTGCAGTGTTGTTCGGCAAATAAATGTATTTATTATTGTTATTATTTATTACTATAACGACTATTAACCTTATGGAAATCAATTATGAGTTTAGTCGCGTGAGCTTCAACTTTTAAAAGCGGTCAAGTCTCTCAGCCCAAGCTACATTACCGTATTAATTTACCGAAAAAAATCCTTTCCAACAAAAACAACCACGCTTGAAGTCACAAATGTATTTGCAATAATGACTAGGCTATATCTTCGCTTACGGGACAAGTGACTGCGTAACACAAACAAGGCATGGGAGGAATTTTAAATATAACTGTTTCGTGATTAAGTGTGGAAATATCATTGTTATGATTTGTATCTATACTAATAATATAAAGGTGAAGAGTTTTTTTTGCTTGTTTGAACGCGTTAATCTCTGGAAGTACCGGTTCGATTTGAATAATTGTTTCGGTATTCGTTAGTCCATTTAGCGAGGAAGGCTACTTTACTTACTAGACTTACTAGATTACTTTTTAACAACGGATTTATGTAAAAGAAGTTGGGGAGTCTGTTAGTCAATAATGTTTGTTCTCTTGTTATAGGTATATACCGTTCTAGAGTTTCTGCAATAAAATTACGTAGAAGAAGTAAAGGGTGAGTCTGTAAGATATTTTTTAAAGATATAGTGTCCTAATTCGTTTGTAATGCTGCATTGACAGAAAATTCGGGTGCCAGTTATTGCAGCTACAACTGTTCTATTCATGTAAGTTTAAGCTAATTATGAAATGTAGAGAAATTAGTGTACCTATTAGGTTTCAAATATTTTTATCCAATTAAGTCTTATAAAATGTCTTACTGGAACTCTAATGTTAAGATACCTCTAGAGTAAGGATCTACGCTAAAAGAAATGATTGTATCCAGTGGTGGTGTATAGATTTTGCTTAGATTTTCTCACCTTAGGAAACCAGTGAAGAAAATCTGTTGAAATTATGGTATATACATAAATTTATTTAACAAAGCTATGGGATAATTTTTACTATTGCCATGGTGTCCTCAAATATCTTGACAGAGTCTTATTTCGTATTTAACACGACGAGAAATTATAATGGATTCCCGAGCTGTAATAAAGAACTTAAAAGTAGATTTAAATGAGCGCTGTCATAAAGAACTTTAAAATAGATTTAAATGACGGCGGTGGAATGATTTGCGGGTCGCGAACAATGGCCGCTGCGCATGTCAGTTTAATTGATCGTGTAGCTGATATTTACCGCTCAACGGTACAGATATTTAAATGTATGTTCGGCTCAGTAGTATAAGAGGGTAGGTAGGTAAAGGCAGTTGCCAAGGTCCTGTTTTTGTTTTTCTATTTGTTTACGCAGGGAAACTCTGTAATGAGCTGCCAACGGACCTAGGTGGGATCTGATAGGGAGTAACTGTAAATAAAAAAAAAATCTTCGTAGTATAAATAGGAGGGGGAGGGGGGGTCGTTCGATCATTATCAAAATCCTAAGCCCTAAGGTCAAATACCCTTTTACTAATGTTAATTATTTGCCAAACTTAAGAGTTTACTTATTTAAACGACTGAACAGAATCCTGTCTGCGTCCTTGAGGTTGGACTATAAAAATAAAGTGTAAACGCACCTTTATCTGATGTAACTAATGCAGTGACTCAGATAGGACCTGTCTCAAAATTACCCTCCAAAATATGTAACATCGGATAAGCTTTTAAAACGGATGTTATTTTATGTTGTTT
>LUGF01057227.1:194909-220719 GCA_001625245.1 Calycopis cecrops | reverse complement strand
GTGGGATAAAGAGATGTTTCAAAATATTAAGTTATAAAATGATGTAAGTTTAGTAGGGCAAACAATTTTGGAGACCATACCTAGTATTTTTAAAGCCACTGAATCCCTTTATAGACGTTGCGTCGTAGCTTATTATCAGGTGAATCGAAACGTAGATTTTGAATTGACCACTAATTTTAGCCCCAACACAATTCAAAATAAACATTATTGACAGTATTAAGAGCTACGCGCGTGTAATCCGATGGTGTTTATAAAGCCCTCTGCATTTGAATGTATTCTACATAAAGGGTCCCCTCCCTTTGTTTCGGGATGATAAATTAGCTGCTTACCTGTCGCTGGGATTAGGTTCCCCGCCAGACTATCGGCGCACAGAGGATTCGTTTAGGCCTTCCTTTTTCATCTGAAATTGATCACTCGTTCAATTTGCAAGTGACGAAGTGCGATCGGATATCTCGTGTGGATGAATTTGGGGAATACGGGATGCTTGTGAATGAAAGAGTTCATATTCGAAAAGTCGTTAATTTAAATGTTCACTTTTGTTCCTTAACAAAAACTACTAATGTTCCTTAACAAAAAATAAATAAGATAGATAGGTATGTTTTTTGTGCCAGAATGTATATTACCCATTCCACATTTTTCTTTCTAGTTTTAGTTTCTAGTTCAAGTAAAAGGTAGGAGACCTTTTACTTCTAGCCCATGGGCGAGACCAGGGCTTCCTATACTGTGCGTCAATTTTCCCAGAAGTGTAGCGTGTCGATATGTCGATGTGACTAAGGCAAGATCCATCTCATTAAGAGCCAGCCAGTTCGATAAATATCTCTTTTTAGGGTTCCGTATCTGAAAGAGAAAAAACGGAACCCTTATAGGATCGCTTTGTTGTCCGTCTGTCTGTACGTCTGTCAAGACCTTTTTCTCTAAAACGCGTGAAGGGATTAAGCTGAAATTTTTGTCAAATACGAAGGTCAGTTACGTCTTGATGCTTGAAAAAATCACACGTTACACACAGTTAACGCAATAAAAAGTTATAGTCATTTATGCACAAATTTTGTATGAAAACGTACTTTGTCGAAAACCAAAAACCTATCGGGTACTTCCCGTTGACCTGGAGTTGTGAAATTTGGCAAAAAGTAAGAACTTATAGCACAAAATATAGAAATAAATCTGAAAACTAGTAAATTATATGTAGATCATTGGAAAAATCATTATCAACTTATAACTGTAATTCGTTGCCTACTAAATGTGTGTGAGCAACCGCTTATATAAGTTTGTCAATTTAAACGGCAGGCGTAAAGTTACAATAATTGTAAACCATGCATTACGTTTGGATTACGGAAGCCTAGGTGTGCGAGTCGGACTCGCACTTGACCGGTTTTTATTTTTATGCTTATGTTTTGAGTTTGAATGTCGTAAAAAACGGCAAAGACTCAAGAGAGTCACAGTACAAATAAGTTTAGGAAGCCCTGGGCTAGACTGCCCAACGGTGGAAGCGGTAAGAAGCATCAAGCAACACATCTGCATATACTTATAAGTAAATCAAGTTCTTCAAATATCTTCTAAGACAGCATGTGTGCTAGCATCACTAGACACTAACCTTAAGACTGAAATATTGTAATTCGGTTTCTTTAGTACCAGTTTAGTAGATATAGTTTAATTTCAAATATTGAAAACTGTTACCACTGATACATAAGTAATTGAAAATAGTAAAACTCATTAATTCTAAACGCACACAGTTCGACATCAATTTACTGGAATGCTTAGTTCAAACAAACATTTCCATCATATTGGAGTGCGATAATCCAAGCGCAGTTCCCAAATACATTATTTTATATATTCACATAACGATATAAATCACGGCAGGTCCCGATTAGGGTGGCCAGGCCCAAAATCAAAGTATGACACTGGCTCAAAAGGACTGGTTTTTAAAGAACAAATAGTAGTTTTGTCTTATGCACTTATTATTATTATTCTTTTGGGACTTACTCTAACAATCACATTTGGTTCGTAAACTTATTTTATTTCGCTGTTCTTATAATGTCAGTAGTAGTAGTAGTAGTAATAGTGAACTAGTCAAAAGCAGGACCGGCCGGACTTGTGTAAATTTACACAACAACTGTGACGTGACACAACTGTAAATAGCACATGTCCGACCAAAACCTGATACTTGGCAACCCCAGTCCCGATCCTCCGTCCGCGGAATCTCGGGCCTGTAATTAGTACGTGGTGGATTTAATGAAAGGTTCCAGTAAATATTAATGTTTGGATTTATATTGTATAATCTTGGTACTGAATGCTTATTGGCACAATTGGTGATTAATGGAAATTTTGGGCTTACATTTATATATTTGTGTGCCGTACACGGGTACAAGTACGGTTACCATCTCTGCCAGAATTCCGGGATTCTACCGGAAAAAAGGTCTCAGATTTTAAAATCTCCCGGCTCTTGGAACGCGGGTAATCTTCCGGACTGTCAAGTGGCGGGCGGCGTGCAAGTGGCATCCCTGGCGGGCTGTGGCAAATTAAATTATTATAATCTCATAATGTCAAAAATGCCTTCCGACCATGTTCATGACCTTTTTTTTAGTCCTCCCGGATTTCTGATCAACTGATTTGCCAACCCTAGTTGTAAGGTGTAGATGAATTGAAAACCTTCATTATCTTGTTCTAAAGGTGGGGTAGGTACAATACGCCAACGGGAAGTGACCTTGCTCTTGGGGTTTGTTCCATCCATTCGCAAAAGTAGCTACTCTATAAATCAGTGATCAGATTTTTGTTTGCGTTCCTATGTGCATGAAAATCATTATTAATGTAGGAAAAGATGGATGCTAATCGTTTTAAAATTACATCTAACTGGCGTCTGCCCGCGGCTTCGCCCGCGTGGATTTCGGACTTCAAAAATTATTCAAAATTTTAAGTTATTATGTTATTCTGATATGAAAGCAATATTACTGTAAAGTTTCATCAAAATCCGTTCAGTAGTTTTTGTGTGAAAGAGTAACAAACATCCTTACAAACTTTCGCAAATATTAGTAGGATGTAATGACGACGATAGGTATGAAATAATGGATATAATACATTACGAAAATGAAAACGTTTCAAATAAATGTGTTATGAAACTTAAAATCTTACGTAACAAGTGATAACAATAAATAACAGTTTTATTGTATTGAATATTGAAGTTTGGAAGTCTTCCCGGGATCTTATATTAAAATATTGTAACGTATAGAGTAGGAGCCTGTGACTGCCAGACATTACTCATTTTATATAAGTTGAAACGTAAAGCGCAATATTGAAGACTTGTAAGGCCAAATATGAAGCTTTTGTGACCTTGGCTTTTCAAAATGAGTGTATAAAGTACAATATAACCCTACTGATATTATAAATGGGAATGTAAGTTTATTTGTTAAACTTCTACGCCAATTATTTAACCGATCATCATGAAACTTTGTAGACATAAGTAGTACATACTTACTCTTAGAGGTATTAGAAAAGATAGGATACTTTTTATAAAAATATTATGGACGCGAGTAAAGCCGCGGGTAAAAGATAATAAATATATAAAATATAACGTTCAAAATGAATATTTTTTTGTCTACTAATTTTAAAATAAGATGATTATTGATTTATGTAAACATTTGGTAAGAGGTAGTGCCACACTGCATGCTTGCATGCAGTCGAATTGGGCCGGCACGACCGGGGAGGTACCTCTCGCTTACACGTAACTGGCGTAAAGTGACAGCAACTGTGCTGTCGCGTTTCGTGCGATGTGTAAGTAGCCGGTGGCCCATGGAGGTGGGAGGAGAAAGGAGGGCAGCGCATCTGTATAGCCTCTATGCGGATGTTTGTGGGCGTCGGTAGTCATGAAAATCGCTCCGGCTGCTCGTTTGCCCTCCTATATCATAAAAAAAAACATATTATATTTTCGTATTTGGTTTTGTGGTTATATCACAAATAAATATATTATTATATTATTGAGAGTTCAGAGAGAGAGAGAGATATGTTTTGTGAGTTCTAACATTTATACACAATCAATGTGATTGAGTGATCAAGGTTACAAGCTGTTGTAATCGATGCTGACAATTTTTTAGCTTTATTAAAGGAAGAGGATCTGTCTAAGATACTCTTAGACTATATACCTGTAGGTTTTATCTTTTAACGACGTCTGCTGTGCGGCCCGGTTTATCTAATCCCGTTTGGCAGGTGTCCATGGTTCTGGTAACTCCGCAATCAATGCGTGCCGTGAGCCAAGGTAGTTCGAAGAATAAAGTTTGGACGCCGAAGATTTATCTTTTATGGAAGGAAATCTTTTCGGAAATTTATAGAACGTTCTTTACTACGTTAGGGTAAGTGATTTGTCCGTGCGATCTTTAGATTTTATTTAATGCTAGTTGTTGCCGTAACTTTAAGTTTTAGACAAGAAAATACTTTTTGGAATGAAAATGTTGATCGTTGATTTAGGATTTGGTATCTACATAATGTCTGGAGATATAAATGTTAATGCGCTACTATATTCTCTATTATTTAGCTGACTGAATGTATCAGTAAGAACGTTGCTTATAGTCGTTACCTTAAGCAAATGTCTTTGGTTCTGGATAGTTATCTAAGATATCTGAAATCATAAAACAGAACATTCGCATCTTCAGTGGCTGATGTATTCTTGAATAGCGAAAACTACTTTATCAATTAATATAGATTGCTTGAACAATTAATACAGATCCTTATTTGCATCAAAATAATCAAAATAAATCTGGTTCCTCAATGGTGTTACATATAGCATACGTCGGATTAATAAATATGAAATCGAGAATATTATATCTCTATGATCCAAAAGCAAGCATAACTTAAAAAGGTTACTTATACTTTTTCGATACACAAAGTAGACATGATAAAAAAAACAAACAATACAGCCTTTGTGTCGATATTAACCATAAATAAAATATAAAAACTAAGAAAACAATTTGTTACGGATAAAATTTATAAAGCAACCTTCACACTGAAATTAGCGTCGGAAGCAGTTTGCGCGGCGGCCGTCGCGTCGAGTTTTTTCCTCCAACTTTATTAGCTACGACAACATCGTTAGCCATCCTGCTAGACATATTTTAATGCTGTCGTGGATAATTTGTGATCATCGTTGGAAACCATTTTGTTTTTTCCATTATTTAGTGGTTTAACAATTATAAGTGAAGGTGGCCCAATATCAGCACAAACTGCGTTTGTTTTATACAAATATTATGTGTTAGATGTTAGTGTATAAAAGGAAATGTTTAATTTTTGTATGTACCTATGGATCTAAACAAAAACGAAAAGTAGGTAAGAGTGCTTGATAAAACAAAAACAACATCAAATAACCTACTATTTTACCAAACGAAATGAGTTTCAGAAATTCTACGCCACCTTTATGGTGTATTGATTGATTTTTGGGTAAAATTTAATACTGTGATTTTTTATTGAACGATTAATCATTCGATTAGGGTTAAGGTTAAAGTTATAAAAAACAACTTCGATAAAAGCACGTAATCTTCATATATGAAATTCTCGTATCATGTGTTGATTCTCAGAAAAGGCTCGACCGGTTTTCATGAAATTTTCTATGTATATTCGGTATGGCAAAAACAGGTCGAAAAGCTTCAAATTTGTATCCCGATATTTTATCAGGATTGAAATTTACGCGGGCTCAGCTAGTACACTTGTATAAAACAATTTATTAAGAGACGTTCACACCACACCACTAAAAACGCGCGGATGCAATTTATACGCCAGTTATCGCAGTCTCGGCTCTTTACCGTCGGCTGTGAGTTATGACGCAGTCGTTAGGTAATACAATACTTCAGCCAGGGCACTTCACGCCAGGGGACCGTAACGATACAAACAAACTGATATGTGTCGTCGTAAACTAACCTCACTTTATAACTATCATTATCATCTTCTACTAAACTTTGTGTCAAAGTTGTGAATAGCTGATATACTAACACATGGTGGAATGGACAACTATTAATTATCTTTATTTTCTTCTCTTCTCATTTATAATTTTGAAGAATAAATTTTATGAATGAACTAGCTGTGCCCCGCGGTTTCACCCGCGTTTAATTTCTAAGAAATCCATATAAGCTGCTACGCCTTATTTCGCCCCCTTAGGGGTTCATTTTGTAAAAATCCTTTCTTAGCGGATGCCTACGTTGAAACATCTGCCTGCATGCCAAATTTCAGCCCGATCCGTCCAGTGGTTTGGGCTGTGCGTTGATAGATGGCTATGTCCACCTTTAAGTTTTATATATATAGATTTAAACGATCTAAGATTTTCAACGAGAGATTTTATAAAAGAAGTAGAAACATGTATTTCAAAATGATATAATTTAAAAATTACATATACTTTTTATATTAATAGGCACAAATGCACTTGCGCAAGTGATTTTTCTCTGCTCGTAAAATCTCATGGAGCAACAATTATAATCTTTGTAATCCGGGAAATAGAAAATGCAGAGCCGTACACAGCTGTGCAAAGTCTCATATTAAAATTCTTCTGAGATGTTTTCTAGCGTGAGAACAGGCGAATTGAGCCTCTTAAAAGATAAGAAAGTTGGGGGTACAAGGGACAAGAAAGGTCACGTATGGACCGACCAAATCAAGTCCGCTGTGGGCGGTCCATTGAACGAACTTAACTATCGGCGAACAGGGAGATTCTATACACAGCTACTATAAACGTAACCACCTCATTGATCGCGACTGCTCTGCGTATACATGATCGGTTGTCACCTGTATTATTATTATTTAGTCCTATCTTAAGCTCACACAAACCGTATGAAACACTTTTATTATATACAGGTTGTGTCTTAATGGTCCCCTATTAAGGGCATGATACCGAAGCATATTACAATTTTATCAGTTTTCTCCGAAAGGTTACTGAAAGACAAAAGAGCCTTATGTTGTCAATTTGGTTGTAGTTTCAAGAAAAATCGAGATCGTTTCATTTTTATTTCAGTTTGTTACTACGATACGGTCAATACTACGAAATTGAATTGAAATAATAATGCTCAAGAATATTTTCAGCTTTCTGATTTCTTTTCTTTCAGAAAAAAATCTTTTTTATATCGATAATTTAATGAAAAACTTCGTTATTTTGTTGCCTATTGTTGAAATCTGGGGATTCATATAAAAGTTGAATTTTTATTTCTGTAAGATTATACAATTTTCACCGCAGGATTAAGAATTTTTTATAGCCTGAAATTATCTAGGTAGTTATTGTTAGACATTTTACAAACAAACTAAGGCATATTTATTGTAAGGTAATATTACGTTATTACGTTTCTAAGCGAAACCAGTACCTATTAGTAATACTTAAGTAAGTAGGATCAAGAGTGGCGGTCCTGCAATGGACAGCGCAGTTTTGTACGGCTTTCCACTCGGAGGACTGATGATCTTCCCAAAGGGAGCAGTTGGATGCCAGCAGCTTGTTATTGCGAGGTATGGCGGCCTCTGGCGGAGGTCTATCTCCAGAAGTGGACGTCCTCCGTTGATGATGATATATTATTTTATCTTATGATTTAAAACTTCCCTAAACACGGTACTATATGTTCCTTAGGGATATACCCTTGGTGTCAAATTCTTTAGTGGATCAACTGGATTCTTGCCTTATTCCTTGTCAGCTTTAGCATATTCCTTTTACAAGGGGTTGTTTAGTTTGCAAGGGGTAAGAGTAAGGGGTTAAGCTTAAGATAAGGGATACAGTAAAAACACGCATAGCTTTATTTTATTGAGCAAATAGGGATGTGAGTGAAATAAAATACGTTGTTTTTAACGTGGTTGATTTACTTATTGCCACACAGTAAAAAGGTTTCATATTGTGCTAATAGTAATATGTAGACCAGGGCTTCCTAATTTGATAAGAGTTCAAGTTTTCTGATTAGATTTTTTGTAGCATAGAGGGAGAACATGCGATCGTAGCTCTTCTTTACCGCATCTCACCGATGTGACACCGGCTACTTCCGAACCGCACGAATAAGAGCATAGCCACCTCTTTTAAGTCACGGTCATAGGAGATAGCTACCTCAAGCGTGTCGGCAATGGTAACATTTCTTACTGCAATATAACCTCTTTTCTTTTTTTCTATTTCTTTTCTTTTTTTTATATATATTTATTTTTATATATAAGGAGCAAGCAGTGGGAGCCATTCTCATGTCTACCGATGCCCATAGACATCCGCATAGAGTTTAGAAAAAGGCGACTGCGTGCATGGTGTTTAGTGTATTGGTTGTCTATGCTTAGTCATAGACTGTACAATGAATATTCATACCATAGATGATGTCTATGGTTAGCAACAGATGACAATAGAGAGGGATGTTTGACATTAGGAACATGACTTAGTGACAGCTACATGCATATATCACCGTAGGTAGAGCTGCGGATTACCAAAGATGCACTAACTTAGGCATCAGCTGTCAACTCTGATCTGTTAGACTTGTTCTACTTCCACTTGGCATGTGTTTTTTTTTTATACCACGATGGTGGCAAAAAAAGCATACGGCCCACCTGATGGTACGTGGTTACCGTAGCCTATGGACGCTTGCAACACCAGGGGCATCACATGCGCATTGCCGACCCTTTAAAAACCTATTGACTCCCCTCTTGAAAAACCCCATATTGTAGCCCTCTGGGAAAACCTCGGCAGGGAGTTCATTCCACAATCGGAGGGTCCGTGAGAGGAAATTCCTCTGAAATCGAACTGTACGGGACCATTTGGGCTCCAATGTGTGAGCGTGAACTCCCTGTCGATGGCGAGCGGTGCGGTGATAGAAGGTGGCCGTGGGCATCACGTCAAACAACATGATGTATGTAACACATGCAACGTAGCACTACGTCTCTAACAATATCATCCCATTCATCCCGGGGATAAAAACACGACAACAAGGTGCATGTGCCGTGAGCCGTGAGCCGTGCACGTCTTGCAGCGAACAAAGGCGTCTCAGAGCGGCCCGCCGTCGGGCCTATTGTCGCGCGACGGATGGCAAATTAAAACCTTTAGTGCGACGACGTCCAATCGTGATTGAGTGTGAAAAAGCGCTCCGCTAGATTACTATCGCAGCTCCATCGATCTTGCTCTAGCTGTGATTAAAAAGTATAGGCTGTGAAAACTGTGTGCTTGGAGCAGGTGAAAATAGAATGTATTTATTTGAAGGTTGAAACTTCAAAGATAGCGGTGGGACCGAGCAGACAGAGAAGCTTTTGCCCAGCAGTGGGACACATCAGGCTGAAAATAGTAATTATAATACTAAAAGTTTACGTGTATAGGTTGACAATATCGTCCAATCGTGATTGAGTATGAAAAAGCGCTCCGCTAGATTACTATCGCAGCTCCATCGATCTTGCTCTAGCTGTGATTAAAAAGTATAGGCTGTGAAAACTGTATGCTTGGAGCAGATGAAAATAGAATGTATTTATTGAAAGGTTGAAACTTCAAAGATAGCGGTGGGACCGAGCAGACAGAAGCTTTTGCCCAGCAGTGGGACACATCAGGCTGAAAATAGTAATTATAATTCTAAAAGTCTACATATACAGGTTGACAATATCGTCCAATCGTGATTGAGTATGAAAAAGCGCTCCGCTAGATTAATATCGCAGTTCTATCGATCTTGTTCTAGCTGTGTTTAAAAACTGTATGCTTGGAGTAGTTGGAAATAGCAAATACTTATTTAAAGATTGAGAAATTGTATTAATAAACTTCCCTAAATATCGTGATTCCGAGAGAAATGCGTTGATAACTAGGTAGAGGGAGAGGAAGTGGAGAGAAGAGGAAGAGATATAGAGATCGTAATGAGATGTTTGCTAGTAGTCAAACTTCTAGAACCTCGTATGCTTGGATGCTTTTGGTTTGTTTGCAAGCTTCTGAATCTGCTGAGAACATCTTTATGCATAGCATCGACGAAGAAATGCAGTCAAATAAGGTTAGCACGACCACGCAGGTTTTCAGCTAAACCTGTCGCTAACATAAAACCGCCGTCGTGACAGCTATGCTATCGTTATGTAAGATTCCTGTGACCCATTGGGAGAAGGGTAGGAGGACAATTTTTTTTTTAAATAGTACAAGGGGGCAAACGAGCAGTCGGAGCCATTTTCATGACTACCAAGCCCATAGACATGCGCATAGTTTATTCACAGATGCGTTGCCCCCTTCCTCTCCCCCCTCCATGGGCCACCGGCTACTTACACAACGCATGAAACGCGACAGCAAGCTGTCACTTTACGTCGGTCTCGTGTAAGCGAGAGGTACCTCCCCGGTCGTGCCGGCCAATTCGGCTACATGCATGCATGCAGCGTGGCACTACCTCTTACTTACAATACGTCTACATAACAGTTATGTAGATGTCTATGGGCGAGGTAGTCATGAAAAGGCTCCGACTTCTCGTTTGCCCCTTTATAGTACATACACACGAAAACATCACCCTACTGCCGGATCGAGTACAAACAGGGAACCATGAATTTCTGAATTCCAAATTGGAATACTTGATTTGATTAGATTTGAAAGAGCAATAAAAAGGAAGGGTATCCTTTGAGTTTTATTCTAACATTTTATTAAAAGAACAACACAATATAATGTGTTGTTCAAGATAAAGTGAGATAACAATGAATCTTGTGTGTTATCAAAACTTTTATTCTTGTGTTCTAAACAAACAAATAAATTTTGTATTGTGTTTGTTTTATTGCTGATAGTATAAGACTGAGCATTGATTTTGCATTTGAGACCACCGCGTTGATACGCAAAGAATGTGCGTAACTTGAAGTGAGGGTCTACTGTTGCGGTATATACTTTTGAGATTCTGGATGCAAATGGAAAATTTGACGAGTTAGATGAAAAAGGCCATCCCTCTTTTTCTCACCGGTTACGTACACACTATACGTAACACCACAGCACAGCTATCACTTTGCGCCGGTGTTGTGTAAGCGAGCGTAGCTACCCTATCGTGCCGGATAGGTTCGGCTACAACGTAACTCTACCTCTTACTACTTATATGTATTACATATATAAATGTAAAATAGCATTATATAATGAACTGTCATTTGTGTAAACTATATTACAATAATATTGTAAGAGCAAAAAGAAAAAAAAACACTGATATATAGTAAAGCAATAACACGGTAAAGGCTAAAGGTTGCTGCAACACCGATAGCAGCAGCATAAATGGTAAAATGTAATAAAATAAAAAAAACTACTTATATGAGAATCGATAATCACTTATTATTAAAGCAACATCATTCAATAAAAACGAAGACTTAAAAGTAAAACTGGCGTACTTTAATACTGTAACATATAGTTTTCACTTAATTCATGTTACGCGCTACGCCGCGACTTAACTCTCGTAGACAACTTAACTATAGCTCTTACGGTGCAGGTTACATGGTCGTATTATAAAGTAACTTTGTTTGTTTGTTACCACTTTGTTTGTTTGTTGGCGCCATGACAATGTTGCTAAATGGATCGTAATAGAATCCAGCCATGAAGTTGTGCGAAGGTAAAATATAAGTGCTTTTGTGTGACAATGAATTTAAGGCGATTAAATTGAGGATTTTAGGTTATTGAAAAGTCATCACGGAGAGTAGTTATAATTATGTATTCGGATATAGATGAAATTTGCCTTATACATCATGACATCGATTACAATCAGGAAAAATAAGATAAGGATATTTTTATCTCGAAAAAATCCGTGATTCCTTTTGGACGGGCATGACGTTGGTAAAACTAGCGAGGGACAGTAATTGGAAAATAAGTTTACGTGGACAGTTAATTACACAAATGGATTCTCTATTCCTGTACTCTTATGTTTAGGCTAGCGGACCCGACAGGCTATGTTGTCTTGTCATTATTGGAAAATATGTTGTCATGGTAACGTGTAATATTATGTTGCCGAATTGTCAACTGTTACTTTACACTGCAATAGTGTATTTCAAGTCGAGATACCAACTGCATATATACTGCATATATGTATGTATATGTTGTATGTTATCGGAGACTAATAGCTGTATAACAAAAAAGTTTCATTGAAATTCGCCAAGTAGTTTGTCATGAAAGCGGCACAACAGAGACAGACAAAAGTCTTCTACAGTTATATTATTTGTATTAATCAGAATAAGGTGATATGTCAATCCAACCCGACCATATTATTTTTATATACTTCTTGAGGTAAAGGAACTCGTAATTTTCTATTTATGGATATTATTATTTAATTTATTTAATAATGTGTGCCCACTAATATCTACAGTATACAATTATTATACATAGACTAGAAATGCTGGTACAAAGATACTACTTGTTATTATTATCATATTATTATATTAAATATATATAACTTTTTATGGTACCTATAGGGGGGCAAACGAGCCGTCAGAGCCATTTTCATGACTACCGACACCTAGAGACATCTGGATAGATGCTATACAGATGTGCTGCCTTCCTGTCTCCAGTCTCCTCCCACCTCCATGAAGCACCGGCTACTTACACGCCGCACGAAACGCGAAAGCACAGGTGCCACTTTACGCAGGTCTTATGTAAGTGAGAGGTACCTTCCCAGTCGTGCCGGCCCAATTGACTGCATGCAAGCATGCAGTGTGACACAACCTCTTACAAATTTACTTTTTTTTTACCATTAGTCCTACAGGAAAATTAGCGTGTACCTATACTAATATAACAGAAACAAATGAAATATTTCCCCAAAAACTCTTGTGTCTTTTTTACCCCTGGCATCGAAACAGATTCGACGTCGGTTCTAGCGCATGTTTGGTACCTACTAGACCGTCTAGCTAATCGGTTGGCACACTTGAAATACACTCGTTTCTAAATAAAAAGAATCAATTTAAACCATAATATTGTAGATTCTTAACAAAGTTAAATCCATCTAAATTCGACGCCCACATCCGAATAGAGACATCTCTAGAATACCCAATTCTACATATCTCTAAATTAATTAAGAGACAGTGTAAATCACCAAAACGTTAAACAAAAGGGGTTAAACTAAAATTCTAATTATAAATCGCATTTAAAATATTCATCACATAATCCTGACCTACCTCTATTATGAAACACTATATCAAAGTGACTCTCGCGTCTACGTACGAGCACGTAATTAATCCGTCCACGGTGAATTTGTTTGCTTTTAAACCTCCCCAGGCCAGTGAGGCCGCCAACGAAAGGGCAAATTAAATCATATACCGTCTCGATATTTGAAAAACGCGCCATCTGCAGACGCAAAAAATAATGGCGCTGGTCCTTTGAAAGGCCCATTGGGGTTGCTCTCAAAACTGTCACTCCCAGAAGGACACTTCACTACGAGCAAACAGGGATCCGCATTAGCGCGGCAACGCACGTACAACGCTGCTTTTATTTTTCTGCTTCTGGAAATCGCTAAGTAAAGCGGCAATGTAAAGCAGACACGGTTTTGTCGCCGTTTGCCAGACGGCGACGTTGCGAGTTCGCGCATGCGCCGGGAAATCCTCCCCATTGGTCTAGGATGACGTCATCGGGGTGCACCCGTAGGTTTGAGTACCAACAGTCACCCCGCAACTGCCGGTGGGTAAACGCGCCTGGCACATCTCCGATGCCCGGCTTACTATCGCGGTAAACAATAGAAGTGATAACTCTGTGGTTCCAATGTTTTGTATCGTCGATAGACCTCCGACACATTAAGGTAATCACTATTCATACGGCATAATGTTTATCACCAATTCGTTGTTACCCTCCATAATAAACAATCATTGTTATGCCTTAGTAGTTTCATGTTTTATTGTAGACATTCAATTGTTTTTGTGTAAGTTTCAGTGCTACGACATTGAATGTTTAAATGTAAAAACAGGAGACTAACTCCCTATTTACGTGTGATGATCTTTTTTAATTGATGATTTTGTACTGTATTTGTAGCATTTTATAGACAAACTTAAAACCGGCAACTATTCGTAGTAAATACTTCTTATAAGGAAATAATTCATTTAAATGTAATGAATCTTATAAATGATCATTATTTCTTACACAATGTAAACATTTAGGTTATACACGTTTTTTAATATGAAATTTTCTCTCTGTTGTACTGCGCAGCATTTTGGTAAATAAATAATAAAGCGACAACACATAAAATTTCATTTTATTCTATAGTAAAATTTCACAATGTTCACTTAAGACCATTTATTTTCGCGTGATAATATTTTATCCGCGGTTTTTTAAATCATTTGTTCTACTGTAAGTTTAGTAGAGTGAGTCCAGTAAGTACGGTTTAGCGATTAGAATAACTATGGCCTAAATGACTAAATCTATAGAAAAAACGTGGTTTATTCTAGGAAAATACAAGTGTGAAATAACAACTAAAGAATATAATAACATGATAGAGATAAGAATTAAAAATAGACAAATACACAAGGTAGGTAGGTACATTATGTAAATCAAAATCAACCGCTTAACTTGTGAACTTATTAATTACAAATTAAATAAAGATAGAAATCAAAATTCACAAGAATAATTCCCAATTTTAATATCCTATAATCCTATTGACATTTTTTCTCAACTTTGCTGTATTAGATACTAGCTTCTGCCCGCATCTACGCCCGCGTGGATTTCGGACTTCAAAAATGGAGTTATTGTACATATAAACCTTCCTCTTGAATCACTCTATCTATTAACAAACTCCCATCAAAATATGTTGCGTAATTTTAAAGATCTAAGCATACAGACGCACAAACGGCGGAGAGCGACTTTGTTCTATACTATGTAGTGATTTTATTCCACACAGACAGACATCAAACGGTTACGTTAATACGCCGCCATTTCCGTAAATTTTCTTATGAAAATATTTTACGACACTTGAAAGCCTTAACGATTACGTCTCCGCAGCTTTGACAGTAAACAAACCGCGACCTCGCGACTGTGAGCATAAAAAAGAAAGATTAAAGGAACTTCCACAATGACTACTCTTCATATAAATAGCTTCATAAATTTTATGCCTGTTTAGCTTATGTACTTACGTCTTTAAGAGTCTATATCAAGTTTATGTAATTATTATTTTTTATTAAATAACAATTTATGTACACAAAAGAAAATCATAAAAAAAAACAATAATTTATAGAAATGTTTGGTACAAGGACCTGCTTATCCCATTATGGAATTATTTTATTTGGAAAACAAACAATTATCATCACATTTAGGAAATAACAGATGTAAAATATGCAAAAATTATTGCTATATCACATAAATAATGCATTAATAGTTACATTACATTAATAGTTAATATTAGTTGATTCCGGATTCGAGTTTGTTGAACTAATGTTCTAGAATTCTATTTTGTTACAAAACAATTAAAATCTTTAATGTCAAATTTAGAAAAAGTCTAACAGTTCAGGTGACAGTAATTGTTGAACTATAAAACTTTAGTGTCATTTTTTATTTTATTTTATTTCCTTTTTGTCTCTTTTTTGCACGTCTAAGTCTGGTTCTCTTTAAATTGAGACCATAACCTTTTTTATTTAAAGCGATAGAGTATCATAACCAGTGGGACAAAAATGCACTTACCCTATTAATGTCATATTAGATACAATGAGTTTGTATCGTACGTATTAAGAAGTGTAAACCATTTAAAAGTCCACCGCTGGGCTGGACTTCCAATGAACCTCAATACGAATTTGTAATTATAATGCAAATTTGTCTTTTTATGTTTCTCGTGATAATACTTTACGGTTCATTCTTAAGGAAACGACCGCTAATTCCTTTGAGAATTCAGGGATTATTGTTCAGAATCATAATATTTTCTACTATTTACCTGATTATATTAATATTAATTTATCCCAACCAACCACTATAGGCCAACATCTATTTTTCATCTCGATATTTTCACAAGATCGAAACTTACGCGGTTAAAGCCTTGGAACGCAGCTAGTAAGATATGTAATAATGATATTAATAAAAATGCTTACTCTTTTTTGTTTGTTTGTTACGAATAGGTTCTATGACTACTGAACCGATTTTAACCATCTTTTCCCTAACATAAAGCTCAGCTAAATGACCATGGCTATATAACATTAAGATTGAACATTTTTTAAGCCCAAGGAAGTGGGCACAGAACTAGTCGTTTATAAAAACCAATTCCACAATTAGGATCAAAAAACGGATTTATGGATAAGTTCGACCATTGCACGGAAGGTACAATTATTTACAAAACTAATAGATATTATTTTATATTTTTTCTGTTTTATTTATACCATTTATACCTTGGCTAAAAACTTAGGAGTGATATCTTTATAGAGTCAATTACAACCAAATAAATTCCACATAAGCAGTGGTCCGCTTGGAACTAAACATACATAGCTAAAATTACTAGGTATGCGTACATGCGCAGGTAAAAGCTACGAACGAAATCAAAACCATTAACATATTAAAAACAATAATAAAATAACAATTTTCACATGGTTTTGTTGAATAGAATCACTCGGATTCAACTAACAAAGCGAGCTATTGCTTTTATAATAGAGTTTATTTCAACGTTACTTAATTCCTCGTATTGTTCAGGATGTTCAATATGGGCGTAATATTTCATGACGTTTGATATGATCTCGCGTGGGGAAAATATGGGATGTATCTGGATAAATAAATGCGTTACCACGCTCTTCCCTTTTCATTCCAGGAAGTGCTTTCGCTATGAATGGTGGCTGTTTTTGCGAACGGTTTTAAAGCCGCCATTATATACGGGATGCTAATAGAGAATGGCTATTTTCATACTAATTCAGTAATGTACAGGAGGATGGGCTACCAGAGTTAATTTTAAGTCTTATTTTATCAGCAAGTAAGGCTTGGCGATAAAGTTTGTGGAATTCGTTGATTAGCAATGGCAAATTTCACAACATAAAAATAATTGCATTTGTGGTGGTGGTGGTGGATAGGATATTTAAAATAAAAACGTAACTATACATTTTATATTAAAAAGTCTCGTAAAATTGTACTTGTAAGCTTGTCGATTTACAGTGTATAAGTACATCATTAGAGGACGTTCGATACGCATCAACGAAATATCTGGCGTAGGCAGTTTGGCTGTGGGCGCTGAATGTTATTGATTTTACTAATGATATTTCTAACTAGAATATGCGAGAAGCACTGGATCGGTTGGCATGGAGGTTATTTTCAGTGGAAGTGCTGATCAGGATTTAATAGAAATACTCTTACGATGTTGGAGAAATGACAATGCCTAGATATGTATGTGAATATAAATAAGCGGCTGTTACCAAACAAGCAAAGATTCTATTTCTATTCTATATTCTGTACGTCTTGGTTTTTACTGTTAGTACAAAGAATTGTAAAATTGAATTAAATAAATAAATAAATATACATTGTCGACTTGACTGATTGACCATCGGCATGTTGGTCGCAGACAAAACTGAGAAGTGATTTCTACGGATCTTGCAAACATTCGTCATATTCAGTAAGGGAAAACTCTTCTTCCTTGCGTCGTATGTGTGCATCTGCATCACTTTCTCCCGTACGATCCTTCTCCATCCGCGGAGGGCATCGTGAACAGTGGAATCCGGAACAGTGTGGGTCTGAGCGTATTTGGCTTCGAGGCCTTTTTCCGCCCAATTTTCCGTGAGTCTAGGTTGTTTCTGTCTTTGAGAGAGAGAAAAGCAACTTACCACCCTTCCTGGGGTCCTCCACATGTCCCTCTGAATCAGCAGACGTGGATTAAGATTACTGGCGGGCCCATTTCGGAAAAATTCGCTCCTTGCTCCATGCATGCTCCTTTGGAGTTATGGGGTCAGGATAGGAACGTGACCCTATTGTACGGTACCGACGACTAAGTATGGACTGTACAGAGGCAGCAGGAAAGTCCCCAAGGATATGTCTGACCTTTTGGAGACCAGGCTGTCACTGGTTCCTCCATATACTGGGACCCTCCTATTAAAACGGCTGGATTTATTCCGTATTTCACTAAGTGTCGAGTCCGACATAGGTCTAGGGGCCGCTCGGGCTCCTAAGTATCATACCTAAATGTATTTCCTCTGCGTCCACAAAATCCAAAATCCAAAATTGTACATGGGTTGTTGTACGTTTTCAGCTTCAGCTCCGAGAGTAAGTAATAATTGTGTAATTCCTCTCCTAATTGCCACCCTTTTTGAATAAAAACATCATTATAGATGCTCAGGACTGGTAAACGTCAGTATAGTAAACAAAAGCCCCTTCATACCTCCAGGCTAATATCCAACGACATGAAACACTCAAGTTACACTACTCTCAACCAATTTGAATCAATATTGAGATCACGTTTTAGATACAGCATCCGTAACGCGATCCGTAGCTGAATTAATGTCTCCTACCACGCCGCATCTGTCTCTGAGCTAACTAACCATTACCGGCTTCTCGATATCATTTGAATATTCAAAAGAACAAAACGTGCAGTGGATGTTGTGCCGTTTTTAACAAATGTAAATCTAATTTTGGGAGTGGAGGATTATTTGGATAGCAATATGACCTCGCATTTATACCTGACCTAACTAACCATTACCGGCTATTCGATTTTATTTGAATATTCATTAGAACTTGATGTTCAATGTATGTAGTGCTGCTTTTTAATTACATAACTAATTCTGGAACTAGAAGACTATTGAGAAGAGTTGTAAGGAAATTAGCCGCTCTCAATGAAATTTGCTTGACTAAATTAAGACTGATTACGTCTCATGGTGTTTTTTTGCGGTGTTGTAAGCAATATCGAAACTACTGAACCCATTTGATGAAATTCTTCATACGTGTTTAATTTGTTCCATGTTAAAACTTAGGCTATATTTTATTTCGATTGCCTTGATATTTTTATTGCCAAAGCAACGAATGGTTCTTTAAATTAACAAGCACCCTTTTTTCAATGCTTCTTCGAACAATGTTCTTTCGAATAAAACACGCAATGAATGCTATGCTGCTTCTGAAAAACGCATTACTAATTCTTTGGGAGGGGGATTATTTGGATAACCCTTGAGTTTAAAGGGATATGATCTCGGGTTTAAACCTCTATTATGCTTCTGTTTTTCTTTTATGGTTTTTCCCAAATCAAATTAAGAGGAAGCAATCAGTTTTATTCTGAAGGAGTTCGTTGGGGCGGCTTGTTTGTTAATTAACTAGCCACGTCCCGCGCATTCACCCGGACTTTATTTGAAATATCTCAATTATTTTAAGTCAAAAATGGATTATATATTTGCCCTTTGATGAAGACTGTATACTTGAATATCAGTCTGACTGTATGACGTTTTATAGCATCAAACTACGCAATCACGTTTCGTGAGGTTTCTAGAAGCTACGAACTGGCTACGAAGTTTAAGGGTAAGTTATATTACCTGCATCTGGGAATGGAAAGTGTATAGCAGGGTTGACCAACTTGATAAGAGCTTAGGTCGAATTTTATCGACAAAGCCATGTGGTGTTACTATTTACATACTTCCTGAAATTGCTTATGAACAAGTATAATATTTATATGAATTTGTCTCGCCGTGATCGAAAGTTCGATAGCAATCTACTGGTAGGCTACTCCTGTATAGAACGCTCTAGTTTATGATTAATCATAAAGAGCAGTGAGGGAGGTATAAAATAGGCTTCAACTCTGCGGTGTCACCACTGTCCTTCTTCTAGTACGAGGTATAAGTATAAGAGCCTGGTCTATGGAGGTCACTAATCGCCAAACTTTCCCCAAACAAACAAGAAAACTGCTACCTAACTATGAGAAAAACACATTCGTATAGAAACATTTAGAATAAGTTAACAAAGTATGAGCTAATCGCATAGGAATGTAATCAATTGGGCGAGTGATCGATGTATCGAGCCCAGCTGTCAGGCGTCCGGCTGTAATCGCCGCTAATTTGATTGGCACTCGCAGATGGGAACGAAGATCGACTCCGACCCTTTGTTCGACTCGATACATTAAATGTACGTTTATCGAGAGTAGTTCTGTTAGAAGTCACTTAAGATAAGGCGAATGGGAAAGAAAATATTTTGTCTAAGACTATTGCGCAATATTTTGGTATTTTAAGAGGTAGGGGTATGCTGTTGTAGCTGTGCTGGACCGGCACGACCGAGGTGATAATTGATATATCCTGTACACATAATAGCTACCGAAATAAAGTGACAGAATTTACTACTAATTTTATTGTCACTCGCTCAGATGGTAAAGATCGACTTCCTCAAGTGCGAATCAGGATTGATACGATTATTGTCACTTTGGTATCATATGATCAAGAGGCACCTTTCGGGTCGTGCTGGCCCAATTCGGGAACATGGTAATACCTCTTACAAAAAAGCTCACTTAAATTTTTTTGAGCTCCATTAAGGCCTGCGCAGGCGAGGGATTTGTGTCCGCGGACTATTTTGTCCGCGGACTTTTTTGTCCGCTAAAATAGATCGCTTACAACTGTAACGAGTAACGAGGGATTAAAAATACCGCGTACAAAAAGTCCAGTTGTAAGCGATCAATTTTAGCGGACAAAAATCCTTGTACTTTTGATGGAGCTCATGATTTCTGTAGCTACAAATCTAATTACTCAAGCCTTAGAGAGCCTGTTAGATATAAAAACATCAAACTATTCGTCAATTAATACAACCAACAAATAGCGTAAGAGGTTTATCATGTACCCGTTAAAAGGGGGAACGAATAACAATCAATATTGATCATTTCTCGACTCCTTTGTTCGTCAGATTGGCAAATTGGTTTCGTATCACTTGTCAGTGCATTGATGAGATTGTTGAAATGTATAAAGTAGCCTTAGTTAGGGTTCCGTACCTTAACAGGTAGTAGGTAATACTTTGTTGCAACTATGTCAAGGTGTATGATCAAGGCCTTTGGACGAAGGAGGAGAAAAGACATAGAGGTTACAGGAGAAACCTGTAACCTGTCTATGGGCGTTGGTAGTCATGAAAACTTCTCCGATTGCTCGTTTGTTACTTATACTATATAATATATGAAAGAAATGGAAACGTGAAAAGGTCGTGATGTAATTGTAGATGTCCAAATACTTTTTAAAATTAATACATTTTCTTTTCATTTCATTTTGTCTGTGACTTAAAATGATGAATGGGCAATGCGATGATTTGAGATGGATATTTAAATAAATCTGAAACTTGATAATTTATAGTTTGAAAAATCGTTTCTTGAGTGATGAGGGAAAATGAAGGCATTAGATCGCTAATGAAAGTTGGTCAAATTTTGTAGTGTATAAATTGTCATGTTGGTAAATACGGAACCTTCGGTGTGCCTACGAGGTTACTGTTTAACTGTTTAATAAAGGTGCAAGAATATTAACGAAATGTCAGGAATGTTATTCTAAATTAGTTTTAATGTCATACGCAATATTCAGTAGACGTAACCTATCGTTTCACAGTTTTCGTAACCAAACTCCTTAGAAACACCCTCACTGATTTTATTTAAATTTCCCCCTGTAGATTCTGTAGATCTGAACGTATTTTTTTTTTGTGTTTGATATTCGTGATAGTATTTATGATATTTTCACTGATACGAAACTTACGCCGGCGAAACCCCCCGCAGTTAGTAGACATATTCGAAAATTTGGATACACAATATCAGTAACCGACAAAAGTACAATAAATTAATAACTTTATTCTCTACAAGAATGTTGCTGACCAGGATAAAATAAAATTATGTTATTTCTGACCGTTATTTATGAGTATGTATTTCCTTAATTTTGGGCGAATTTTTAAAATATAAATTACAACCTGTGCCTCTTGTGTCAAAGAGTTAAAATATGACGTGACCGGGTGCGGTATTAGGTTCTTGAGGGATAAGGTTTCGTACCCCTAGGTTTTCTTGTATAATAACGACGCAAATTGAAGGTCGGGTTACCTGGTCCCCTTGCCGGGATGGAATGTGATAATGGAAACAAAAAAAGCAAAATAATAACAAAAAAATATTTTTTCCACTTTATACTGTATTTCTTTTATTAAAATACAGAAAAGGAGACGTTTCATTTTTGTATGGACCTTTGACCTCCATGATGTGCAGTTGTTAGGATGTTTCAAAAAATATATTTAACAACAATCAACTTTAAAATTCGTTTTTTGGTTCACGAAGTGTTTTTTACCCATACATTGGAGTACTAAACGTCAACTTGACAGTTCGTCGTCTAGAATTGATCATAAATAATAAAATTGTTTTTATTGTTGAACCGAAAAATCCAATAAAATACAAATGTGTTTTTATTTTTAATGTAATAACCGATTTTTTGCCGATCTACAGATTTACGTACATCATGCGGGCCAGAACTGAAACGTCTACTTTGACAACATTATTGACGTACTTTAGGGAAATATATTACTGAATGTACTTATGAATGTATCTATGTGTATTTACGCCGTTACAAATATTTGTAAAACTAGGGGACCGGTATGAAAAATATTTTACGATTATCACCCTACATTATTGCTGAATAACATAGGCCGTAGAATATTTTAAATACGTTGTCATATATTTTGAAAAAAAAAAACAAATTCTGTAGCAATAGAAAAGTTTATACTTCGGTGCAGGGCGATTTTGAAAAGGCACTATAACAATAATAATTTGACTATGTAATAGTTTGCTTTTTTAGTGATCTCTTCCTTTACTATCATAACATTTAGATAAAGTGGACTATAGTTTTTTTAGTTAATAAATACGATCATCATAAAAGTAGGTAGATATGTTTAATGTCTGGTAAAAGTTAGGGGAGACATCAGTCATAACGCTACCCGATGCAGGTTGCAGATTGATATGAAACATCGTTAACGTTTGATGCCGGTTAATCGTCAGTTTTATGTCGATGCAGGCATAAAAAAAACCGATTAACGCTCAGTTTTACGACTGAGATTACCTCTAAGTCGATTTTAATTAGAAGTCGTATTTCATCGGTGTATATCATAAACATCGTTGTCGACTTGTTTAGTGGTGAACCTCGAAAAATTGAATATATTGTAGTATGATGTTGCGGTTATTTGAATTTTTTTATTAAGGTGATTATTGCAAAGATTTTATAAACGATGTTGGTAAAATGACGATGATTTTTGGGATTGGTTAGTTGTAACTAAGTCATTGACGATGGCTTAGATTTTCGTCTCGTATATCATACAATTACAAGTAAACTTTCAGGAAATTGTCGTCGATAATTTCTTTGTCTGATAGCATCACAAGGAGGCTGCTTACTGCTTATGATGCCCTTGTCTCGTCAAGAAATTATTTTAATCTATTTATTAACGTAATAGAAACTCGTGACCACGGCCGTTGCATTACGGCCGAAACGTGGAGAGTTCAGGTAAATACTTCGATTAAAATAGTACGCGATTAAGTCCCGTTTACAGTATATAAATACGCAATAGAACACAAGGAATATATTAATTTGCTCTATAGATGGTAGTTAAGGATTCTGCAAATCCTCTCGAGATATAAAGAAAAGCTTTATGAAAGCTTTTATGAAACAGCAAAATTATGAAAAAAGAAATAAAAGAAGTCGACAATTAGATCAAACAAAAACATCGAATAGCGTTTTTAAAGTAAGTTAAAATATATTAGTCATCAACAGTTTCCCTTTAGACAATTTTACGACAATTCGCTTCATAGCACCTTGATGCGGATGGGGGTTTACGCCCCGCGAGGGGTGCGACACCGGGGGCGCCCCGGCAGTGGAATTACATGAGCCTTCGCTACAATTTTTCAATCGGACGCCGCCTGCAGCAAAACGTGCGCTAAAACGTTTACTCATTTACGATGAGATACGACTTAAAGGTTTATGCAGTTTTGCATATTTATTTTTTATTTAAGGGAGAATCAACGATCGGGGGGACGTGTAGAAGTTTATTATGGAAATAAATATATAGAAAAAATAAATAAATAAATAAACGTATAGAAGTTTAATATAAAACTATACGCTACATGCGAGTTTAGAAAAAAAAATACTAAAAATATATCCTTCATATAACTCGGGCTAAAGGCTTTTTGAATACTTTTTTGCAATTGCATAAAAAAATCACCTTCATTTCACCATAAAAGTTTTTAATGATGAAATGGAAAAAGATGCACTTTTTGCAACTTTTAAAATATTATTTCTTGAATGTTAAATGTTCCTTTAATGACTTTTTAAAAAAAAATTATAAATTTTTATATAGAATCTTTTTATACTAAATTTATTTCAAGATCATCGCTGAATATTGAGTCAAGAAGCATAATTTAAAAAAAGAATAAAGTGTGTAACATCCCTCGACCACAGATTATTCAGCGTCTATGAATAAAATATGGTGTCCCGGCTGCACTGTCCCAATACGATGAGCCGGCGTCTTACATTAGGTTTATGCACTTCGACCACAGGCCGTATGGAATAATAATGACGCTGTCAATGCAAGACGTAGCATAAGCTCAGCACGTAGCCATTAGTTAAACTATAACTGCTTCGTTAGTCTATCGGAGTTACTGCAATATTGCAGTCCAGTGAACATCAGTATCTAAATCTTCATTTAACTTAAACTATAATGGATAGAAACGAAAACGAAGAAACCTAATTGTCTTTTATAGTCTGCATCAAACAAAACAGATTTTAAAAGATTTTCTGTGGTTTGTTGTAAAAGATGATAATTAACCTAATTATATAATTTTTTTCTTTCTTTTTTGTTTTAGTAGCATAGGGGATAAACGAGCAGTCGGAGCCATTTTCACGTATACAGACGCATATAATTCCGCATCTATACGTATGCGGAATTCTATGCGTTATACAGATAGATTATACAGATGCGTTGCCCTCCTTCTTCCAGAGGAATTGCAAATAACTTTAAATCATTTTATTTTCTTAGAAAAACATCTAAAGTTACTACTGACGTTAAGAGGGTTATCGGTAAAAAGTGCCGAAATTGAGTATTTTGAAGGCAAATTACTCGTAAATGGAAATAATCTATTACGAGTAAAGATATTAAATGGAATTAGATGCACTTTTTACTACTTTTCAAACTATTTTCTTCTTTAATATCTATTAAAGATATTAAAGAAGATAAAGTAGCCGGTGGCCCATGGAGGTGGGAGGAGAAAGAATGGCAGCGCATCTGTATAGCCTCTATGCGGATGTTTGTGGGCGTCGGTAGTCATGAAAATGGCTCCGGCTGCTCGTTTGCCGTCTTATATCATAAAAAAAAAATTGTCTTAAAAAAACTCAATTTCGGCACTTTTTACCGATAACTCTCTTAACATTATAACAGTCTTAATGAAATAAGAAACCTTAACTCCTTATCAACAGAATCAATCGTCTTAGATTGACTGTACGTGAAGCGTTCACACTAGTCGACTACGTAGCGAAGTAATCTCAAATCCAATCACATTTCCATCAGGCGGAGCCCTAACCGGAGTCCCCACAACTAAATACTCGCCCGCGAGGGGCGGCCGCGGCGGCTGCACATCTCTATTAATATTTTATGAATCAGGCGCGCTGTTTCAACTCCGCTCCTGTTCAAAAAAGGCCGCATCTTTGACTAGCTGCGCCCCGCGTGATTGGAACCCCCACAATATATTTACAACCTTTTTTCAGGCCTTAAAATTTCATAAAAATCAGACGTAAACATATTGACACTCGATTTTCATATTTATTATCTCTAGGAGCTGTCGAACATAATACCTCTAGAAACTGTCAATAATAATATTTAATTACGTATTTAATATATTCCCTATCTATAATGTGCTTAGAAATAGAAATAGAAATATACTTTATTGTGTACACAAAACATATACAAATAATAAAATACTAAAAGTAATTTTGAGGCAAAATTTTATGCACACAAAAGGCGGTCTTATTGCTT
>LUGF01057227.1:172886-192272 GCA_001625245.1 Calycopis cecrops | reverse complement strand
ATACCTTATTATCCTGGGCATAAAATGGGATACTTTTTATCCTGGAAAAATACGTAGAAAAAAAAAATCCTATCTATACTATATAATAAATCTGTAGAAGGGTCAATTCTGTACATTCAAATATTGAAAAAATAAATAGCTGGGGGTGTTACTGGGTCGATACCAAACCCAAATATGCGATTAAAAAAATTTTTGTCTGTCTGTCTGTCTGTATGTTCAGGCATCACGTGAAAACTAACGGTTCGATTTCGATGAAACTTGGTATAATTATACCTTATTATCCTGAGCATAAAATGGGATACATTTTATCCTGGAAAAATACGTAGAAAAAAATAAATCCATCCATGCGAAGACCGACATCCGCGCGGACGGAGTCGCGGGCGGAAGCTAGTTTATACTAAATTTATTTCAAGATCATCGCTGAGTATTGAGTCAAGAAGCATAATTTAAAAAAGAATAAAGTGTGTAACATCCCTCGACCACAGATTATTCAGTGTCTATGAATAAAATATGGTGTCCCGGCTGCACTGTCCCAACACGATGAGCCGGCGTCTTACATTAGGTTTATGCACTCCGACCACAGGCCGTATGGAATAATAATGACGCTGTCAATGCAAGACGTAGCATAAGCTCAGCACGTAGCCATTAGTTAAATTATAACTGCTTCGTTAGTCTATCGGAGTTAGAGCAATATTGCAGTCCAGTGAACATCAGTATCTAAATCTTCATTTAACTTAAACTATAATGGATAGAAACGAAAACGAAGAAACCTAATTGTCTTTTATAGTCTGCATCAAACAAAACAAATTTTAAAAGATTTTCTGTGGTTCGTTGTACAAGATGATAATTAACCTAATTATATAATTTTTTTCTTTCTTTTTTGTTTTAGTAGCATAGGGGATAAACGAGCAGTCGGAGCCATTTTCACGTATACAGACGCATAGAATTACGCATCTATTATACACATACACATCTATTATACAGATAGGTTATACAGATAGGTTATACAGATCCGTTGCTCTAAATCCTCCAGAGAAATTGCAAATAACTAAATCATTTTATTTTCTTAGAAAGATATTTAAAGTTACTACTGACGTTACCATAATAACATAAGAATAATATAAAGTCTTAATAAAATAAGAAACCTTAACTCCTTATCAACAGAATCAATCGTCTTATATTTACTGTACGTGAAGCGTTCACACTAGTCGACTACGTAGCGAAGTAATCTCAAATCGAATCACATTTCCATCAGGCGGAGCCCTAACCGGAGTCCCCACAACTAAATACTCGCCCGCGAGGGGCGGCCGCGGCGGCTGCACATCTCTATTAATATTTTATGAATCAGGCGCGCTGTTTCAACTCCGCTCCTGTTCAAACAAGGCCGCATCTTTGACTAGCTGCGCCCCGCGTGATTGGAACCCCAACAACATATTTACAACCTTTTTTCAGGCTTTAAAATTTCATAAAATATAATCGTAAACACATTGACACGCAATTTTCATATTTATTATCTCTAGGAGCTGTCGAACATAATACCTCTAGGAGATGTCAATAATAATATTCAATTACGTATTTAATATATTCCCTATCTATAGTGTGCTTACTATAAAGTTTATAGTTGTCATCAAGAGCATTGTCTTTGGGAAGATACGAAAGTTCAAACGTAAAACAAAATTGCTTCGTCCGTCTGCTGTCTCAAAACGCCCGTATTATTATCTAAGTATTTTGAGGCTGCTGCCTATATGTATGTTAAATTCTAAAATGTATTCTACATGAATAAGTACAATACACCTCTTTGTTGTCTTGTAACTATCACAGAAGTTCTTACAACATAGTACTGAGCTAATTTAGTATCATGGTCCGGTTAAAATAATTGCCAATGCTTATAAGTTATTCAAATATCGATTCTCTTGTATACCTACTTGAATACAATATACATCTTTGCTGTCTTGTAACTGTTACACGAGTTCTTATATTATAAGTAGTACAGAGGTTTAATGTCATGTGTTGGTCTTTGGGACATAATTACCAATACTTTAAAGTTATTCAATCATCGAGTACTTGCGAGTCCTTTCTCCACAAACAAGTACAGATATTTATGGTGATTTTATGTGTGTGCCCTGTTACTTTCCGTTGACACCAATATCGAATTTGAATAACGACTTTTTAGAAGAAATACTGGTTCGCATACGTTTCCTGTTATTTTTTTAACCATAAAAAACATTTTTCCTGCCGCAAATAACAGTTTTTATGGTTATTTATGGGTAGTTCGAATTGTAACATGCTAACAAAAATATCATCATCATCATCTTCGTGATAGGTAGAAATGTAATGTGTAAATACTCACAAGACCGACCGGTATTGCATAAAATTAAAATGTAATATTCTATATTCATATTCATTAGCTATTATTAGTTTATTAGTAAACTGTGCTTCCATGAAATTTTGAGCGAAACGGAGCCCTCACAAACCGATCGAAACGCAACGTGCCTTGTAGCACGAGCTTTGCTCCTCTGTTTCTCCCAACTAAAATCTATGAGAACAATTCATATTAAGATAAAATGTTACTTTTAAGTTAATTCTTATTGTAATATATATTTGTGACAAAGTCCATTGCTGGAGAGAGGTTTCCAAAGATGGCCTCCAATGCCACAGATGATCTCCAACTGAACTGATATAATTTAAAGTATGAGATTGATAGACAACATACATAATATCCTAATTTTAATTAAACTTTCAAGAACCTTTTGTTGCTTTAACGCTCTGCTCTATTTTTTGGAAAAGCGCTAGGGGAGAACCTAAAGCGAGACGCATGTACTCGATGTAATCAAAATTAAACTGATGCTAGTTAAAGAGCTTGCTCATTAATATAAATATAACAAGGCGCGCCCCTCGGTTCGACCCGTGTAAAATTCATACCAAAGAAATAAGTCATGTTTTTAAGAGAATAAATAGTATTTCTATACTCCAGATTATAATGTATTTTATCGAAATCCATTCAGTTGTGTATGAAAAATAGCAAGCATACATACAATCATTTTGTATTTACGACATTAATATAGACATTAAAATAGGATTATGTATTGAGGACACAAGCGTTATTTCTTTTCTTGTAGAAGGTCGTCGCTGTCGCGTGAATCCTTTGCTAGTGTACATAACACCAATCCTTTTACGTCACGTCTTGTCATTAGCTCTTCTTTTCACCTGCTCCTCGTTGTGAATAATAGGGGATGGATAATAAATTTAGTTTTTTTTAGATAAAATAGACGTAGTCTAGAGGTAGGCTTATTGTCGCAGCTTATTAAGCCTGTAACTGTGTGTGTCCAACACACGACTGAGGGTAAACGAGGATGATTCTGAAGTGAAAGTTACCTAAGAAATGCAAGCGACATAAGCGCGGCGAAGCATTATGCTCAGCGTTACCGTTTCACTTCACACAGAGTTTCGTTTAGTTTCATCATATTTTTGCATATCGCAAGCGTAAATATAGTTTCTTAAGAATTGAACTCCAATTTTTTTAGGTATAGGGGGATAAAAGAGCAGTCGGAGCCATCGACTTCTATAAACATATACATAATTCCTCCGCCCTCTTCTAAGGACCTCTTTCCAAGATACTCACTCACCGCTTGAAAAGCCACTGCACAGCTGTCACTTTACGTCGGCATCTTTTGTGTGAGAGGCTCCAATTTAGCATGGCACTACTTCTAACTATAATCGAGGGACCAAGTTCTATTGCTACTGAAGTTCCAGAGAAAGTATCACTAAAACTGCTTATTTGATCAGGTACGAATAACTATTCAAACGATACGTGTACTTACGTTCCTCTCTGCTCGTTAACTATTTAAAACTAGTCTGTACATAAATTTACTTCCAGCCAACTGTATAGAATCCCTTTGGACGCGAAACTTTTTGGAATTAGGTTATTTTGAACTGCGCTAAAGCAAAACAAACGGCATACTAAAAGGGAAACTGAAAACGTAGAGTTGTCTCGTAGTTGGTAAATATTCAGATAGTTGCACCGCCTGGGTCCGCAAGACGTGACAACTTCGCCCAGGGGACTTGTGACTTGTGTCAAGAGTCGCACAGATGGGTCTGTGTTATCTCAAACGTCTAATTTTAGACATTATCTTGGGTGATACGCGCTTGGTAAATCCGTTATGTTGGTATGTGTGTACATTTATATTGACAACACTGTTTGTTCGTTATTCAAAATTTTTCTTAATTTAATGGCGGATGCTAAGCCTAGCCAGTTAGTTGTAACTGTTTTTATTATGAATATATAACTAAATTTAAATTAAATTTTATAAAACTAAAACAACTCAAGATGGTGTAATTTAATTATTTCAACAATATTCTTGATATTAAGATATCGTATGTCTTTTTATACTAATATAATAAAACTGAAGAGTTGGTTTGTTTGGTTAAATGCGCTAATCTCTGGGATTACTGGTCCGAATTGAAAATTTCTTTCTGCGTTAGTTTAGTTCGTTTTTCGAGGTAGGCTACATCGGCTACGAATCGGTGAAGAGTGCGAGTGAAACCCCGTGGCGCTACTAGTATGTCATGTAATTAAATCGTTCTCTTAACGTTATCTGTGGGATGTGAATTAACCTATACCTACTTTGTCAATATTTTGATCACATGTATGTGTACCTAATATAACATCTAAAAACGTTTGTTAATAAAAGTAAACTAATATTGTGACGTGGGAAATTGCAAGGCAGAAATTTGCAACGTTCGCAAAAAATAAATTAATTAAAGAATATCTTTAATAACCCAGATTATAGAAGCGTGAGCTTTGACAAGAATCAATTCAAATTCAATTTCTTTATTTCAGACATGTGTCTATAGTGTAAGCATAGATTTAGAATGTACGTGAGGACAATTCTAAATCTATGAGTGTAAGTAACAATAAAAAACCTATTGACTATGGTTAGTAATATAATAATTAATAGTATATAAAATTAAAAAGATTTACTTGATTGTGTGGATCCTTACCCAATGACGCAGCAAGGGAGAGTCCCACCGATCTGTAAACACGTTTAATGTCATGTAGCACAAATAAATACGACATATTCGAAAATTATAAAATAGTCCTCTCTTTATTCTATGTATTATATTCAAAATATCGGTGTGCAAATTCCCCGAATTTTTGAATATGGAATTTCTACATCTCCCTCACGTTATCTATGAGTCGGGTTGATAAATTTTGATTTGATTATACGTGAAATTATTCAATTCTCCTTACCGACTCTGATAAATTAATTACGCAAATCTGTCATCCGAACGCGCGTGTAGGTTTCATTATGCAGGCCATTTCGAATTCCACCGATATGAAAGTAAACGAGAGCGAACATATTTTAATGACGTAACGCCTGTTAAAATATTTTAGCAACCCCATATTCATAAGTGATTGCTATTTTATTAAAAAAGGCGCACTAGTCGTAATTTATTGTTGACTATCGACCACTGTTTATTCGCCCATTTTTTTAAAGTGGGTAATCCTCATGGATACCCAGTCGGACACTGTTTATTCGCCCAATGCCGGTCTTTGCCAACCTATAGAAGAACTACTAAAGGAAAATAATCATCTGTTTTTTTATTGCATAAAGGGTTATTAAATTAGTAGTTGATTTCTCTAGGTGACTTCTTACCGACGCGACGCCCACAAACATCAGTGAAACCAGAGGTTACGCATAAGCATTCTTTCGCCCTATTCGAGTGGGCGATTGGATTCTCACAAACTGGATGAAACAACGACAACGTAGCCATCACTTCTCGAAGGTATATTTTGAGCGAGTATCTCGTTGCTCATCCCTAATTCTGGTTAAACACAGCAATGACATACTCTGTTTTAAAGTGCCTAATACCTGCATAATAGTAGACCAACACTTCGCCTGACCTATCACCTAACACGGTCTCCGCCTTACTTGGCCATCGGCCAGCTCTTTTCGTACCTTATGTTTTTGACATTAGCCTGTGCTTTGTTTACTTCCTTAGTGCACTGAGCCTTCCATTATTGATTACCTGCAGCTGCTGACTTCTTTTGAGTTATTAAAAAAGTATAGGAATGAGTTACACTGATTTATTTGAAGTGGTTATATTAATTAAGGAAGGAGGAGGAGGAAAGGAAGCCTTCGCATCTGCGTAAAGGTACAATTCCGAGACGGGCGACAACTACAGGCGACACACGTCGCGCGCGACACCACTGGTTTCTAAGAATGTCTATGAAATCGATTCTGAGTGCGACGACATGCCGATGCTGTGGCGTCGATTTCATAGCGATTCATGTGTCGCCGTCGACGTGTGGTCGCCTGTGGTAGTCGCCTGTCTCGGAATTGTATCTTCACAATCAAGTAGATGTCTATGGGCGCCAGAAATAAGCGAAGTGGTGGGTCTTAGTGCCTCTGGGATCCCTAAGGCTATGTCGGACAAGGCTACCATACCCAACAGCCTTGAGGGGAGAGACCAGACTAAGAGCAACTCACGTGATTGCTCATTCCCCAGGGAGGAGAAGTCTGTCCTTTTCGGCGAGGCGAGCCTGTCGCTGGAGGGACCCTGTTGCCGGTGGATACATAACCCTCCAATTATACCGGCTGAAGGCACCCGCAGGGGTTTATTCAGTATTGCAGTTACTGCAAGTCAAGTCCCAAATAGGTCTAGGGGCCACACGGGCTCCTAGGTATCATTATATGTAAATGTATTCCCCTGCGTCAAAAAAGCGATCTTTATAATAGATAATATCATTTAACCATTCCACAAGTTCTCCGCCAATGTTCCTTCTATATCGTACACTCTCATTTAGCGCTTTTCAAGTATGTTCCTTTGAATTACGGATATCATATGAATAGCATGCGAATAAATGGGTCACATGACGTAGACATTTTCTTTTTGAAAAACGTTTCATTTACTGCCAGTATGTGAAATGAAAATTTCAAATTAAGAAGCCTTTTTTTACACAATGATAGGCAATAAGGAGCTTTTGTTAGCTACGCTATCGGGATTCGTGCGGTTTGTTAGCCGGTAGTCCATTAGTGCGTTAGGGGCGTTATTTATTATGAAATACCTGCGACTGTTCGTTCGTCCACCTTCTCTGTAGGTATATAAAAAAAAAATTTAATAGTTGTGAAAGAAAATCAAGATCAAGAATCAAAGAGATCTTCAAGAAAAGAGCTTATTCTTTCCTCAAAGGTCGGCAACGCATATGTTAGACCTCTGGTGTTACGGATGTCTGTGGGCGTTGGTGTTCACTTTACATCAGGTGACCTAACTGCTCGTTTGCCTCCTATGCTATAAAAAAAAATTAATGATTGTTATAGATTGCTCGCGAGTATGGATCATTTTTAGCTCAGTTATTTTTACATAGAAGAGGGGACAAAAGAGAAATCGTATACATTTGCCGAAAATCTTCCTGAAAACGTGACCAGACAAAATAATAACCACATTTATAATATTAGATTATATTCAATAGCCTTTTCGTTGTACAAACAAAACGAACTGCGTCGGTCCCGTTTATTCAGATTTTAATCGGATTTGTTTGGATAAGAGCTTAACAGGCCTTTTCAATATAACGTGCAAATTAAGCTTTTACCTGCATCGAGTGTTTTATGAATCAGCTGTCCGCTCCCGGCGATGCCTGAGTAAGTTATTAAATGCTGTATTGCACCCGGTTTGGGCCGGTACGATAGTGATCGAGGAAAACCTATCCGGAAAGTTTCGCGAGGTTATGAGTTTTAGGTGGCCCACGGAAGGTAAAGGAAGAAGGACAGCATGAGGGCATTAGAATAAATTATAAGCAAGTATATAGGCGTCAGCAGTTTCCAAAATGCTTTGATTACTCGTCTGTCATCATCTTTACCTATATATAAAATTCTCGTGTCACAATGTTACCATACCCCTCCGAAACGGCTAGACCGATTGTGATAAAATTTTGTGTATCTATTGGGTAGGTCTGAGAATCGACAAACATCTATTTATCATCTCTATATTTCCACGGGATTCAAACTTACGTGGGTAAAACCGTAGAGCGCAGCTAGTCTATATATATAAAACTCAAACGTGACATAGCCATCTATCAACGCACAGCCCAAACCACTGGACGGATCGGGCTGAAATTTTGCATGCACGTAGATATTATGACGTAGGCATCCGCAAAGAAAGGATTTTTTAAAATTCATCCCCTAAGGGGGTGAAATAGAGTGTTGAAATTTATAACGGTTTTTTAGAAATTAAGCGCGGGTAAAACCGCGGGGCACAGCTAGTATACTATAAAAACGACTTGTTAAACTGGAACTTCAGTAACAGGCGACTAAAATGCAACGTACATTGTCGAATTCAAATGCAATGTAGTTGAAATATTTGACGTTTATCTTAATCTATATAATCTCGTGTTTTGCGGATGTCTATATCGACGGCAGTCATCTACTATCAGTAGGTTTGCCCCTAATCCTATAAAAAAAACCGGCCAAGTGCGAGTTGGACTAGCGCACGAAGGGTTCCGTACCATTATCTACGAAAACGGGAGCTTATCTTTTCAAGCACAAAAAAATCACGTTTATTGTATGGCCCCATACAATAAACGTGATTTTTTAAATATTCATATTATTTAATTTTTTAGTATTTGTTGTTATAGCGGCAACAGAAATACACCATCTGTGAAAATTTCAACTGTCTAACTATCATAGTTCATGAGATAGGTACAGCTTGGCGACAGACGGACGGACGGACGAACGGACATCGGAGCCTTAGTAACAGGGTCCCGTTTTTACCCTTTGGGTACGGAACCCTAAAAAAGCAATTTAAAATGATTTACCAATATAATTATCTTTCCCTTAAACACAAACTCCTTTAAATTCCCTGCAAATTGTTTAACGAATTAAGTGTCAAAATTATCTAACAATATCCCGGAATATCCCGCATGATATTAGTCTGGCGAGTAATTTTGGCACGTCCTCACATAATCTGCAGAGATATTAAGGCGTCGTCGCGATAAGGGACACTCGGTGCGGAACTTTCGTAAGGTTGTCTAGGAATTTGTGACAACCAGAACACAAGCCCTGTCAGTGAACCAAGCTTGTATTATAAGACTATTTTGTTTCTAAAAGACTAAGTTGTGGAGAATACGGGTAAATATAAATACAAATATAAATATCTGTGGACTTTACACACCACGTTAGCCTAGCCCCGTGCTAAGTTCCGTAAGGACTTGTGTTACGGGTTTTATAAATTTAAGAAATTTTATATATTTAAGATTTTTATTATAGAAATACATATAAATACATATATAAACATCCATGACCAAGGCGGGATTCGAACCCGCGACCCCTGGCACAACATGCTCTATTATCCGAACCCTGTACCACTGCGCCAGCCTGGTCGTCATATAATTATTTCAGTTTGCATTGCCTGGATGTGAGAAGTGTTGGTGAATTTATGATGTCCAGAATACAAGTCTTGTAGGTAGACCAAGTTTGTATAAAGCCATTGTTATAATATGTTTAAACGGTTAAATGGTGGAGAATACGGCGTGGAGTACATTGTGGAGTGTTTAAATCATTGTCTGGATGTGAGGAGGAATTTAATGTTTTTATATACTATAAGGAGACAAACGAACAGTCAGAGCCATTTTCTTTACTACCGACGACAATAGAGATCCGCAAGGAGTTTATACAGATGCGTTGCCCTCCTTCGTTTTTCCACCTCCATGGGCAACGGGCTGGGCACTGCACGAGACGCGATAGCACTACGCCGGTCCGAGTAAGCGAGAGGTACCTCCCCGATCGTGCCTATCCTATTCGGCTACATGCATGCTACACTACTTTTTCCTAATGAATATAGTATATCCTTGTCCTAAATGTAATATTCATGATAAATGTTTGTTCCCCGTCTCAGAATCGAATTACAGAAGCGTCGTCGCCTGTATCGATGAGTTTGCTTTGCTCGTTATGACTGTGCCTTGTATATTGTAAAACTCTATTAATATCGAAGTTTGCAGTCAGACTCTGGTTCATTTGGAACGGTTAATAAGCATATTGTTGGAACTGTGATAGGAGTTTCTCTGACTGCTGGTAGTCTATATGAACTTATACAAATTTAATCTATGCTGGTTTCAATAAGGGAAATTAAGCCCGACAATAATAGCAACTACCGTCATGTTAGAAGATTCGGAGAATTGTGGCAAATTTATCGAATGGGGCGCTCTGTCTTCAACAAAAAGCTAAACCAATGAGTAATAGAATCCTCCTGCTAACTGCTAACAACCAGCTGGGGCCCGTGCCAGTTTGCCGGCTTGCTACCACTGTCACACCACTGTGTGAAGTCCTCCTATGTCAATTTCTCTGGGTTTCATAAAGTGCTATAATTAATGACAACTTGTTTTACAGTTTATTTATTACCAGTTCTGCTTACTTTTATATTTATCAATTTAATGTTATTAAGTACCGCATTTCTGTTCACTGCGGTAATATTTGTAACGTTGTTAAATTAATTTTCTGTTTGTATTTGTGGAAAATCATAACAGTATCTTTATTTATTTGTTATATATTTTTAACAATATTATATATAATTAAGTAAGTAGCACACATCTTTCGGGCTTCATTTTACAACACAGATATAACATTTACTTCGGGTATCGTGATATTAGGTAAACGTCCAACTTTTTTAAGCACTAGTCTACAAAGAAGTCATGACAATGATAGTATTTAAGTAACTTTTACTATGCTAATATATGCACTACATTCATACATAACTATTTGCATATTTTGCTACTTCATATCATAATTATAATTAAATTTATTTTTTCATATAACTAACTGAGTGTTTATTGTTTGCGGACGACCTGAAAATCTTTTGTCCTATAACTTGTTATGATGATGCTGAAAAATTGCAATCGTGCATAAATAGGGTATTTGTATGGTGCACGAAAAATGATAATTCTATGAATTTGAAAAAGTGTAGCTCTATGACTTTTACTAGAAGTAGAAATATAATTATTTACAATTACAAACTTAATGATGTGATATTAGACAGAGTAAGCGAAATTCGTGACCTTGGAGTTATATTTGATAGAAAAATGACTTTCGATGCACATAGAAACTACATTGTTAATAAAGCCTTACAAATGTTAGGTTTTTTAAAAAGATCATCGATTGAATTTAAGTGACCAACTACTCTTAAAACTTTGTATTTAACACTAGTTAGGCCAATTGTAATGTATGCTTCGATGATATGGTATCCCATCGCACATACTCATGTCAAACAAGTCGAAACTGTTCAACATAAATTCTTCAGAATTTTAGCGCCAAGGGCAGGCTTTCCTGACCCATTTATCAATCATAATTATGAAAACCTATCAGTATTCTCTCACATTCCATCACTTGCTTCTCTCAGAATTTCTTGTGATTTAAAGTTCTTATATAAACTGTTAAACGGTATCACAGATTGTTCGATGCTTTGTAATGAACTATATTATGTTGTGCCACGAAGAAGCGTGAGATCAAATACCATCTTTTATTTAGACTTTTTCAGATCCGATTATACGAAAAATAATGTTTTGACAAGAGTGTGTGCGATTATTAATGATATGAATGTTGATTTGAGATTTATAAATCGGCGAGAAATGAATCTTGTCATAAACAATCTAATTTTGAAATTTGAATAATAAGCTATTGTATGTGAGTATTCTTGATGCGACTTTAATATTTGAATTATATGTAAATTATAAAGTGGACGTAAGTCCGTTATGTTTTGAAAACAAAATAAAATAAAAAACTGTACCAGATTTTTTCGACATTTCAAATCGTTTTTGAATGCGCGATCCGTGTAATCAAATGCATTGAATATATTCTGAAATACAGACCCTTTACACCGAAGGTTAGCTGTCTCTTTTGCTTTTAGTTCTTTTCTAAAATGAAAAATGTAATAGAAGCTCCAAAAATGCCACTGAAAGAGCAGACATATCAACAAAAACGTGTTAATTTATTCAAGCCAGATCACTCGGTCGCAAACATTAAAATTTGCGCCTCGTCAGGTGCTAAGTCCATAATTTCCCCGGGGAACAATCGGGAATTGCATTTTAAGGGGTTTCGGTGGAGCTCCAAATCGTATTCTCTCCATTCCGTGACCTTTAGAGTTTATTGTGAATTAGGCTAAATTGTTTCAAGTGGGGAGTATTGAGTTGTCGTGTAAATTAAATTATTAATGGTAAAGGGAATGTTTCTTCGATATAAATCTTGAAGAGTTGAGTCTTACTCAGTTTTGTAGTCTCAAGTTCTTTCTTCCTTCATTTATTATTATTATTTTTAATACCATAAGGGGACAAACGTGCAGTCGGAGATATTTTCACGACTAGCGACGTTCCTAGACATCTGCATAGAGGCTATACAGATGCGCTGCCCTCCTTTCTCCTTCCATCTCCATCGGCCACCAGCTACTTACACACCGCACGAAACGCGACAGCACAGCTGTCACATTACGCCGGTCTCGTGTAAGCGAGAGGTACCTCCCCGGTCGTGCCGCCCTAATTCGGCTGCATGCAAGCATGCAGTGTGGCACTACCTCTTACAGGTGCCTGAAAACTGTATAATCTCTAAGCGTCTCTGACAGCCTTCATGTGAGTGAGAAGTATCTTCACGGTCGTGGCGGCCAAATTCAGCTGTAATCCAGGGTGGTACTACCTCTTATTGAGTTGATGAGTTTGATAATGATACATATTTTTGTTTACAGGTAAATAATCTGTTCTGAAGCGCTGTGGTGTTTGGTGAGCCGTTAACTAAAACTTTGCTTTGTTTCGGTGAGCTTACTAGATGTTTGGACTTGAACTTTGTTAATGCTATTTACTATTTTAGAACTTTCTAGACTATTTACTTTCTGAAGTTAAATATGAATATATGAATAGTTTAGTAAATGTTGCTGTTCTTTTTAAAAATTTCAAGATTTTTTTTTGGATGATAGCTTCTTCCTACAAAATAAAACATATTTTAAGATTTTGAGTAATTTTAAGAACTTTAAAAAAGTATTCACAACCTTCACATCAACTCATAAGAGTTCTAACTAGCTGTACCCGCAGGTTGCTACACCAACAACAGCTAAATCAGCATGAACTGACACGGCAATATATATGTCACCGTAAGATTGTAAAAACCGTAAGATTACAAAATAACTCGGAAGATTGTAAACTATCGGAAAATTGTGAACTGTACAAATCATTTACAATTTAACACATTATTTTTCTTTAGTTTATGATGTTCCCGGAGCAAACTGTAAAATTTACAGTTTACAATTTTCCGAGTTATTTTGTAATCTTACGGTTTTTACAATCTTACGGTGACATATACAATTCATTCGAATGTCAGTGGCGTCATCTATCGATGAAAATTGATAGTAACAACTGAGAAACCTTCGTGGGCTTGTACAACAACTTTGCTAAAGATCATCATAACATGATCAAATGCATTGTTTACGATTTTATAAAAGACTTACCAACAAACAGATTTTTTAAAAATATAGATATTGTCAAAGATACGAGTTTTACTTGCCGCACAATTATCAAATCGGAAAGGGATCGTAAACGCCTCGCCTAGAAGAACGAAGACGATACGATTACGTTACGTTTCCCATTAGTGTGCGTTGCAGTGTGAAGTTTCAAAGAATACTGACCGGCTCGAGGTGATACTGCAACGATCCCTTTCCGAGTTGATAAGTGTGCGGCGACTACTTGTCAGTCTATTTGTCAGTCAGAGTTGAGTTAGCTGATGGACAAACACTAAAATGCTTATATTATTATCTACTATTATAATGTAATCCATATACTTAAAAAGAGAGAGCCAGTTTATAGTCCATTTTGAATGCACATAATACTAATGCTGATACTTTACAAAAAATACAGAGTATTTCAGGTTCATTACCCATAATACAAATAATTACAAAGTTAAAATTATTAACTTATATATAAAATAAAATGGCGTTCAAAGTCGTGATAGTCTGCAGTTGTGTAGTAAAGCAAAATTTACTCTAAACTAGTAAAAGCTAGTTCTAATATCTAATCTATACTAACATACAGCCGAAGAGTTTGTTTGTTTGGTTAAACGCGGTAAACTAGAAACTACTGCTTCAATTTGAATAATTCTTGCAGTGTTAGATAGCCCATTTATCGAGGAAGGCTATAGGCTATGTACAATTAAACTACGACTGAGTCACTGGGAACTGCAAGTCAAACAGCGGGGCACTGTTAGTCTATAACTAATAATAATGATTTATAGTTCATCTTTACTAAACGGATAAAACTATCAAACTTTCGTTACATATAATGGATGACTTTAATAACTTTAATAATTACAACCCTCGCTATACAGACTTATAAATGAATTGCCAGCCTATAGATAGTCACAAGTAACGTGTCGAAACTTCGTGACAACGTTCGTTACTGGACACAAGTTTGTCAAACTTGCAAATGTTTAGAACTTGTTAACTGCCGACCCACGCCTTTGTGTTGTGCATAGTTTTTGCATAATTGAAATGTTACCGGATTTGTATTTTCGTCGGAATGCGATGATGCCAAAAGTTGAGCCCCTGACCCCCAGAATATGACGCATCATATACTGTTACTGGCTTTTGTTTGATTATATCTATAGTCTGTAATATTTTGCATGATATCACATAACCATCTTAAGATTTTGAGTTAAGATGGTTTGAAAAAGATGGCCAGATTACTAATCGATGATTGGACTGCGTGTTCCATTTTATTTGTGGTGTAAATTTATATGTATTCATATGGGCTCTATTGTTTCTGGACCTTATCTATGTATATAAAATTAATGTTTGTCTGTAAGTCCTTTATAGAACCGAAAACTGTGCATTTGATCATCATCTGTAGTAAAATTGTTGTGCTCATGCACACGAAGGTTTCTGAGTTTGTATGATCAATTTCCAACATATGACGCTACTGTCACTCAATAAATAATAATTAATGATAGTAATGTTGTACACATGTACATGTTAGTACAAATACATTTTATGAACTTTAGTTTCAGTTCTTCGTAGAGTAGTTAGTTGCCGTGTGCAAGTGGTTCCGACTTCCTTACCCTTTTATAAAGTATGTATTCGACGCAGGAAAGCGATCTTGTCGCATCTCGAAAAAGTGCGAAACCTTATTCGCATTTTTTCGATTTATATTCGAATATGTTTCAGATGGGTTTAATTATTGTATATATGTCTTCGAGTACCAGTTGTTCCTATTCCTTTGTGTTCGAGAACTAAACTGTAGACCTAGTTCAGTGGGCTGCAAAATTCAGTGACCCGTAACTCGCGACATAATAAAACTGTTAACAGCATCCTTTCATCGTTAAATTTTATTTCACAATGAATTTAACGACGAATTATGAAGCTCGAGAGGGGCAAATCGAATTTGTTATTCACTAACTTTTTAATTACTTCGCGAGGACAATCGGGAATTTCGCAAGTGGCAAATCTTTGGATGGAGACTTTGAAGTTATTCCTTTTTAATGGGCAGTTTTCATTATCACTAAATGAGCATTCGTATTTAGGATTTTTTTGTAGCTCAAGGGTGCAAAAGTGTTTTAGTGACAACTTTCTCTTGCATCTCTGTAGCTAAGCAGATATACATACTCAATAATATTTTTTCAATTTAGTGTCTGTTTATTGTTATTGATTTTTTTACCGGTGGTCTTCTTTTTTCTACATGGCTTCCTCCGGTCCACATATTACGCGACGCTTGCCTTCTTCTTTATCTGATCGATGTATGTCCATTCAGGTCTTCCTATGCCTGGCTTTGTTTCTAGTTGTTCTTCTACTACGGTATTGATGAATTCGTCAAGTCGTATAATATGTGGCAAACCTTTCCTCGACTCTTTTGATTTAAGTTCTTTGCTTAAGTCTCTTTGACTCGTCTCAAAACCTCGTTACTACAATATAATTATTAACTACGTAAGAATATAAATAGTCCATATGATTTATTATATATATAAATGTTTTAAATATCCCTTTTCTTGTATAATACATATTTTGGGTAAATGTTATCTATCTACAACCCATTCGAAGTGGACAGTGTTATCGAAAGCAGAAACTCAGAACCACGAGACCCACGCGACCGATGTGCGAAGTCTGTATTTTCTACTTTCTTTTTGTAAAGAACCCTTAAAGCGTCGCCAGACGAGGCGAAAGTTGTGTAGCGGCAAGATGTCGAGCAGTCCGCAGGTGCATAGGCTGTTATTCAAAGGAGCTGGTGTTGAAATATTTGAATAGCAAAGTTTTCTCCAGACGCCGCATTGAATTTTCACTATTTGCCGCCCGGATTTTAGGAAAATATTAAATTGTAAATGTTCATGATGGTCGTCCATTGTTGGAGTGTTATCCTAACATTTTGTCAGTCTATGTGCATGCTGAAGTGATATAAAATATATTGCAGATCTGTGCGAAGTATGCACTTCTTTCATTTTATAGACAGGCTTTTGTGGCGAGATAGTAGTGGTTGGGGCATTGGTTGTAGGATCTACTATCTCAAATTCATTGGAATAACAGTGGCGCCATCTGCCTAAAATTCGACGTCTCAACTCAGAAACCTTCGTGAGTTCGTTCGTTCATGCACAACAATTTTGCTGAAAACCATCACATAAAATGCATAGTTTACGATTCTATAAAGGACATACAGACCACCATTATTTTTATAGTTATAGATAGCATTGAGATATTGACATCACACAAAGACATTTCTAGAACGTTGTGGCGTCCCTTCAACAAATGTAAATTTTTCCATTTGCTCCTGTCCGATGTCATGTCCAACAATGGCAGGGCCGCGCCGGGTTTTAATAAAAAGTAACAGAGCACACAGATTAAAACCGCACTCCCGAGAAATTTATCCGATTTTGGGGATACCGTGTTAAAAAGAGAAATGATTTTTTTTTATTGTATTATAAGTTTAAAAAGTTACAAATAATATTGTATGTTAGTAGACAACATTAAAAATCACTTAGGTTTGTGTGGCTGTTATCTATAGACCCTTTTATAGTTACATTATGGATTTTAACGCGATAAAATATTTATTAAAGGTACTGCGAAAACATATTTTGCTCGAAGTTTCGGCCATTTTACATAAGCCGTGGTTACAGGCCGAGCCACAGGCTACCCAGGTTCCGGAACCATATTTTTTTACCTTTAATTAATATTTTGTAGTATTAAAACATGTAAAGTATCTACAAAATGTGTATCTACGATCAAATGAGTATCTATAGGTAGACCTATCGTCTATCAGTATTAAAAAAAAAACGGAGAAATATTTTAATTTATTGTGTACAATACTGAAAGCATAGCACGTTTTCAGGTCGTAACTAATGTATACTAATATGTAATGTCTAATGGGGAGAAAAAATTCTATACTTGCTTCTTAGGGGGCTCATACTTTTTAACGTAACGGAGCGTAAGTAGCAATTGCTACGGGCTTTTAAAGGTTTTTTCCCTTTGTGTGTTGTTGAATGTTTTAAAAAAGTGTTATTATGGATTAATGGATTCAATATCTAAACTATTTATTTTAAGTTTTTTAGTGCTTTCAAATCAATCAATCAAGTTCAAAAATGTTTTTTTGTTTGAGTTAAACATATTTTCATCGTTTACGAGTAATCTTATTATTTCATAAATTTGTGATATGTGTATTAGCACTAAAAAATGTAATGTAGTCTTATATTTTCTCATTTTTTTCAACCTAAAGAGAAAAAATTGGTAAACCTTTGAAGTCAATGGAAATTCATATTTGCTTCGTCAGTATGAAACGATAGTTGTTGTGTATTCGTGTTCCAATAAACGATTCATCTCTGGAAACGAGATCACTTGCTGCTTTCACTTGGAAAATACAATTCCTTTTCCAATTAAACCGGCAATCGAACGAGATGAAACATTCGAGTTCTTACGTCATTTTGACTGATGACCCGTATTTCATCCACTACAAACTTGCAATCAGATTCATATTGCAGAATACATATTGTGCTAATCTCCGTAACTTTACTCCCAAAAAAGTTTTGGGTCTTTTTAAAGCTCTTTGAGGCAAAAATTAAATACTTCGACTCGTACTTAACCGGTTTTTCTTCATCCATTTCAAACAATTCTTATAATCTAACGTCGCATTGGTGCAATAGCTGTCATAAAGATATTCAAGTATTGTTTTGAATATTGCAAATGCCAAAATTCACAATCCATCGACTTAGAATACGAACAATATATCCGATGACATAAAAGACGATCGGAATCCAGATTTCATCGTTTTAAAAGATGATGAATACTATAAACTCAATCAATGGAAAATCAGAGGCGCGGAAAATGGAAGGGGCTCTAACGGAGGGTTAAATTCGTGTTATCGATTCGTTTATTATGACTTTTGCTGACGTCGCGTTTCTTTAACCGACATACGTGAACCTCTCGCTCCATTGAATGTCTCAAATAAGAATAAAATCTCATTATAATTTCTATATCAGTTTATTTATTTGATGACGAAATATAATTTAGAAAAAATGTACATGAGACACATTTACGGATTATATTTATAGTATTTTATTTTTATTACGTTTTAGATGCTTAAGTCCTACCGTGCCACTTTCTGTCAATTGTCAATCAATTGGGATTAGAGATTTTTATATTGGAGCGTATTACTTAATCTAATTTAATCTTTCTAGTTACTTCATACTCAAATACTAACTGCATCTGTGGGTTTTTATTTGACTTTACTTATTTAATATCAATGGTCATTAGGTATATGAAAATATAATATAATTATACATAAGTATAATATTTTTAATGTAATTAATATTTAATGTTCAATGATTAAGGCTATATTTCACATCTACATTTGTAAAGAACAAACAAAAACGTAGACAAAGAATAAAATAATAATAAACATAATGCCTAATAAATACAAAACACTAACAACATGTATGATATATCTTTTTATTCTTTTCAAATATGTCGAGCTATTTTGCTTTGTTCGTAAACAGCGGTAGTTGCTACCAATCACGATGTATCTGTAAACAAGGCTTTACAAAGGGATATCGGACAAGTCTGCGGACTGATCGTCCGACCGGTTGATAGGTGAACTAATAGAGCCTGGGTATCAGACTGTATATCCGCTACTTATGCGTTTAAATAAGAGTCATATGAATCTGCGAGTCTCATAAAATTGATCTTGTTTATTTCATTTCACTTGTTACATATAATGTTGTATGACTATTAAATACCAGATCAATATATTTTCATATATTGGTCTGGTATTCGATACATTTATTTATTGCCTACATTATACAAAGTTATTGGATATACTAGTATCGAATTTCTTTGTTGTGTATATGTGTATTTATAATGGCTACATCCTTTATAAGGTAGATA
>LUGF01057227.1:147476-160895 GCA_001625245.1 Calycopis cecrops | reverse complement strand
TTTCGGTATAAAAATATACATAAACGCAAGTCTAATGGCAAATTATGCTAAGCACGTCCATTTAATGTGATTAGGTTCCGTTCCCTGTTTTAGACCACTCAGGTTAACGAGATGTAGGAGCCCCCGAGGAATTAGTATGGAGATGAATTGCTCGTATTTTAATTTGAGGTAAATTTTGTAAAATTTGTCCAAGTACTTTTTCGCCTCGTTGTACCCTGATTTAGTCATGAAGTAATGAAGGAATAAAAGTTAGTCTGGCTTTATACCTACTATATCATCAACAACCGCAATTTGTAAAATTTGTCCAATACTTTTACGCCTCGTTGTACCCTATCTGTGTTAGTCATGAAGTAATGAAGGAATAAAAGTTAGTCTGGCTTTATACCTACTTTATCATCAACAATAACATATCTTGAGGCTCTACTTTGGCCAGTTAGGGCCTTAAGATGCCAGAATAGTGACTTATGCCACTCAGATCTCTCTACCTACACCGTATGTCTCTACCAACAATAAAATATCTTAAGGCCCTACCTGGCCTAAAGTCAACTCAACCATATTCTCATATAAATATTGTCATATAGACAAATGATAATCTGAGGTCTGTCCTTTACATTACGTTATTTACTCATAATTCTTACTTGACAATTCTAAATAATAATTCTACTAAAATGTATAATCAAATTTAGTACGTGTCGAATATAAAAGTTATTAGAAAAAAAGTAATAAAACACTTGTACTTATGAAGTAGGAGCGTGTTTTTAACAAATCCAATAAGAACTTAAACAAGATTAAGCTCAATCAAAATTTATTCTCCGAGTCGTACGCAAATCGAATAACAACTAATGAGAGATTTAAGAAGACGTATTTGTCTCCACAGTTCATGCTTCTTTAACTTGAGACCTTTCATCTTACAGTTAGTTAAAGACTTGCCATGCTAATGAGGCGTTTTTATTGCTTTTTGGATTGTATCATTTTTTGTTTTATTGCTTTTTTACTGCTTGTTGCATATTTACTTTGTCTTTCGCGTCACTATTTTGACAGTAAAACGTACTACGTAGTAAAGATTTTATCTGTGACTAGCAGTGCCCCGCGATTTCACCCGCATTTAATTTCTAAGAAATCCATATAAACTTCAACACCCTATTTCACCCACTTAGTGGTTGAATTTCTAAAAATCCTTTCTTAGCGGATGCCTACGTCGTAACATCTACCTGGATGCCAAATTTCAGCTTGATCCGTCCAGTGGTTTGGGCTGTGCGTTGATATATGGCTATGTCACGTTTGAGTTTTATATATATAGACTATTCTACAGTAAGATGTATAAGGAGATACTTATAATAAGTAATTAGCCCCAAGTGGACTCTCTCTGGTAAATGCTTAGGCCGGCACAACCGGGGACCGGCGTGAAGCAACAGCAGCACGTTTCGTGCGGTTTGCTTTCGGTGGTTCATGGAGGAGAACGGAGCAAAGATGGCAACGCATCCGTATAAGCATTTTGCGCCGGTAGTAAAACTAGCTCTGACTGCTCCTTTGCACGAATATAAAAAAAACCAACTTGCAAAACACATGTTTTAAGCGTTAGGTATGTAAGCGCTATCCGCAATGCGCTACTTCATTCGCCCATGATGTGACACTTTTATAAACCACGGGCGGCGTTTTAAAAAAACAAGAACTTTTTTTATCGAACGCAAACTAAGCTTTATAAAAAAGTCGAGTCTCGCGGTTTGAAGTACCTTTTGTTTGACGTGACAATAATTACCAGTCAGTTCAGTTTCTAGGTTTTCTAGTCAGTTTCCAGGAGCAAGCTGAAGTCTGTGTATTTTACAAACCGGCGAGGTCACCAACAGACGACCCTGTGCGAAAGGTAAAAAGAGCAATGGCCCATTTCGGCGACATATATAAGCTGGTGGAAGTATTTTGGTGCGCGTATAATTATGTATCCGAATTGCATTAGTATTTAGCCGGTAACTACTTGGTCGTCCGCCTAATTTAGCAGACTATCTCATGGGCAGCGTTTGCATCCAATCTATCTCTTTCCGCAGCAACTACTTTACCGACTGTGATTCATTTTTATAGTAACCTGTATATATAACTCAAAGGTGATTGACAGACATAGTGATCTATCAATGCACAGCCCAAAGCACTGGACGTATCGGTGAAGATAGATGTTATGACGTAGGCATCTGCTAAGGATTTTTTTTAATTCACCCGCTACTAAGGGGGTGAAATAGAGTGTTGAAGTTTATATGAATTACTTAAAAATAAACGCGGGTGAAATCGCTGGCACAGCTAGTGTAAATTAATAAGTTCCTAAGTACAGTTTATGAATCTCAGTAAGCTAGTTACAGTATATTAGCCGTAAGATGGAATATTAACTTTATGGTGTCTGTAATATAGTATGATGACGTTTTAAAATAAACCATATAATTATCGAGCCAAAAACGATAAAAGTGAGTGTTTAAAAAGTAATAAAAAGAAACATTGTACTTTCTTTAAGAACTCAAACAGCACAGAAGCGCATCCGGTAGGCAATCGATGTATTTTGTAATAGGGTTGTCGGCGTTGGTTTTTTATTTTTTGTTAAAAAAGTTTTGACAAACTAAAATATTTTTATATACATTTTATTTTTAATGCTATGAATTTTGTATATCTCTTTTTCAAAACAAAAATCGGCATACGGGAAACCATACACAATTAAGTTTTTAATACTTAACACAAATTTACATATGAGCAATTTATCTGGCACATTTAGATGAGCTAGATGTGACATTACACAGATAATGCCTAGAATTGTGGAATTTTAGGATCTCGCAATCAATATTTTCATAGTTAACGAGGGTTCCTCTCATCGAATGGTTGGAACCCCCATTAAATTATTTATGAAAATAATGAAGTGTTAATAGGCATTGGTTGGGTGTAATCTTGTAAACGCCATCTAAAATATTTGCAAATACTACTACGATATCTAAGTGAAACTACTAGTTGCTGGTCGATATCTGCACCCCGATGGCTGTCAATAAAAGATGCCTTTAAAAGCTAATGATGTTATACATAGTTAGACAGGTTAAGAATTGATCATGTGACTTTCTTATTACAAATCATATGGATGCAACATAGCGTATCTGCCACTATGCAATATGAGGAAGGTTCTTTTGTCGCATACAAAAAATGCTAAATTGAAAATAGGCTTATAATTCTTTATGGGCCAAGGAAATTAATATCTAAATGTACTATAATACTAGCTGCGCCCTGCGATTTCACCGTAAATTTCAAACCCGTAGAAAATAGAAAATCATCTCATCCCATAGGAACATTTTTTCGGGATGAAAGCTGTCCTGTGTGTTAATCCCAGTTACCCTCTATGTGTGTGACAAATTTCATGATAATCGGTTCAACACTTTTTGCGTGAAGGAGTAGTAAAAACAAACAAACATATAAACTTTCGCATTTATAGCATTAGTAGGATGTTTAACGAATAATGTAATTTCAGTGGTGGGGAGAACGTTGATGCTGACGTCACAATAAAGCACTAGAAGTTTATCTAGTTAGCTGCATGCAGCAACATGTGACGATGTAGCGCATTTTAAAGCACTGACCTGAAATTTAAAGTTAAAACATCGTTACAGTAATTTAAAGCTTCAAATGTTCCGGGCTTTAGCAGCCGAGGCTCATAGGAAAAAAAAAACACTTCAGTTTAACATAAGTGAATTTAATTTATGTTTAATAGGAAATTGTAGATTTTTATACTTAGTTGAAGTAAACCACAAATAACATAAAACAGTGGTATGAAATACTGCGATACATAACAGATTTTATATAAATGATTAGCAATAACAACAATTTGATGATGTCTAAGTTTATGCGAATATTACTAATTCCAATAAAACAACATGTAGCATGTCACGGGTGGACTGTCAGCCCTTCCAAAGCTTCTGAAATGTCGGGCTTGTTAAATAATTAAATAAACCGCGATAAAATCCGTTAAAGTTCTTTCATTGTGATAATTTGAAAAAGTACTTCCATTATAATTGTTACTTTTTATTATAAAAAGTCAAAACATTTTCGCATGCGACATATTAAAATCAGCTAATTTTATAAAGTGACAACCCTGACACATCATTGTTTCTCAATGCGACCAGGTTCTAGAGGCATAAATCTTGGATATGCTAATTTTATTTCATTAAAGCGGTTTGACTATAAGCAATATCGCCCGGCTGAGTTACAGAGGGCCGGCCCTCGGATTAACTAATGGCTGTTTATCTTGTACTCGGAAGACTTTGTGTACCATTATTAATAAGGGATTTTAAGTGTTTCGATGTAACGGAATGCAATTTAAAAAGTTTACGATATAATAGATATTTTTGCACGGCGGCCCTATACCGTTTTTAGTACCTTCAAACAGTTGTTTAAAATATGTTTTTAAATAGAATTTACGGTAAAGTCGGAAAAGTTGAATTTAATAGGTTGAAAAAATAAAATTTTATAAAATAACATTATCTTAAGTTACTTATTTGGTTACTGGTAGCTTCTTTTTATCAAACTTAATGTGCCTATGTGTGGCCAGAGAGTAGTAGCAGTAGAGCTAACAGGGTAGGCAGATATTACAATACTACACGTATTTAAAAAACGTAGAAAGTCTTAAAGCTTAGTATTTATAATTTTTTTAGTTTTTATGTAATTGCGTTTTATTGTATTTGACGACGCCATTTTAGCAGAGTTATAGAAATTGCATTAACAAAACCAAATAGAAATTCATAGATTTTTAATTAATAGTGTGTCATATATGTATTTTGAAATATGGGCACAATTACAACGACCAACAAAGGGTTCGGCGGTTGTACTTCATGTATAGACTATTCGAACATCGAAATTCAGTCAGATTACCAATTCAATTTGATAATAATGACGAATGCTACTGTTTTAATTTTGCATACCGGAAACGGAAAATGGACCATAAATAAATGTCTAGTTTGAAATTGGAATTAATGTTGTGAATAATGGCAGCACAAATTAAAAAAGATAACGTTTTGTCTTACTTAAGCGGTATTTATTTGAAATTGGAATATAAAAGTTTGGGAACTTCGTGATTTAGTCGCGTACAAAAGTACCTACTCCTAAGATTGGAGGTGTTCGTACAAGAAAAACAATTTCCCTCTGCCACAAAGGCGTCGTATATTTTGACGCACCTTTTGCATCTTTGGCGGGAAAACAGTGCTCTTTTCGAAATGAGAACGCGACTGTTTATGTTTTCCACATAGTGATTAAAGTGAAGTGTCAAAACCAAATGCCAACATGGCGGCAGGGGTGACACCGTCATTTGCCACACTTCAAAACATAGGGACGATATTGTGGCTTTGACTGTGGTTGATAGTTGAGGTTGGAGATTATAATTTTCTTTGTTTCTTTTTATCTGCAATATACGTGAAATACTCTCGAAACCCACTCACGTACATCAGGCGCGCGATTTAAAACATCGTTGAAAAAATTTGAATTTCGAGCTGGAAACGTTTTAAATTTTTAAATTTAGATTAATGTTCGCTTCGCAATTTCTTCTCTAAATTTATTTACGGACAGTAACTTACTTTAAATTTAGAAATAAGGTTTTCGTTCGATGTAATTAAGTTTCAGATATTGGTTTCTTTCTTGGTAGGTACGTGAAGTGGTTGAAAAAGAGATATCTACCTAACCTAAAAGACTGCCTGTTCAATTCGACTGCAAAAAACATGGCACTACCTCTTTCTAAATTTACTTGCTTTATTTTCCTCCTAAAGAAAAGTATATGAACATAAGAATTTTTTAAACTACAAATTACACACAAATTGATCACAAGCTTTCGTATGTATGTAGTACCTACATAGTTAAGTATTTAATAGCTTATTGACACTTTAATAATATCCTCCTAGCCGATTTCAGCTACGGCGGCCGTCTCTATAGAGACGAGCCAGATGCGCAGGATATATTATAGTGCACAAGTGTGCGCGCAGACACAAGTGCACTCTCTATTCCCTCACTCTCATAATCCGATGGGACGGCAATCCGACATGACCGGTGAGAAATCAGGCGCAGGACCGACGGCTTAACGTGCTCTCCGAGGCACGGGAAACTTTACTATTAACCTGTGAAAGATGCCCTTAGATACATCGACTAAATCTCTCTGTCTCCCTCTTATCTACCATTGACTTTCACTGCCATGTAAAGCCGATCTGTGTCACCTGTTAAAGACACGTATAATATTCAAATAAACCCCCTTTTATAGGGGGATCACACTTTATCGGCGGTGTGCACTCTTTTAAAAACAAAACCCGATATCTCCGCGCCCACGACAGCTCTGCCGAGAAAATCCTGAGAGATTACGAACTGAGTGATTGCTACCAAACTCTGTAATAGGTGCATCCGAAATGTGCAAATCATATTGGAATTATTGTCATTGTTTTAAGGTTGATTTTTGTTTGCAGCATAAGGGTAGTTTTATGAAAAATCTAGAAGTTTCCATCCGTCGACGATATACATAAACGGGTAAAGTTTTCTCATTATGTTATATTTATTACGGCCCCCCACGGCTTCGCTGGAGATTGTTTTCGCGACCTCAGCCGCTTGACGTACAGAAATGAAATATCACGAAACGTTTTAATTTCGTTTTTTGTATAACTGAATGAGCAGTCGGAGATTTTTAATGACTTTGTGGCCATGAAAATTCGAGTAATTATTGAGCGGACGGGCTTCTTTCCTCTTCCCTTCCACTGGACCAGCGGAAACTCACAAAACACAAAGCCTTTTATTGGCGTAGTCACTGGTGGTGGCTGGTGATCCACTATCATATAATACTCACTTTATTGGACAGACGCACACAGACATGGACGTCTAACTAATGACACTCTTCCACTTGCGGGATTTGTACTCTCAACATGTTATAAATGGCCAAAGACCACAAATGGCCACTTACTACCTGACACATCTTTTCATTCACATTCATACATCCCTGACACTTGTTTGTTATAAGTGTACAGACTAGACTTATCAAGGGCCATTATTTATTTAGTCTTGACGGGTTCTCCACTCCGTCTTTTCAACACTTCCGTTTTCCACTTACATTTGATAAATTTATATCACAATTACTGCAAAATTGCTTTAACAGAGAATTCTTTTGGTTGTCCATCTGCGCACGTAGAGCCCCTGCAGACTGCAGATTTTAGTAGTTTGATAGTTAGGTTGGGCTTTCGATCGGCATCTGAAAGTAAAGTGTGCTAATGAATAAATGTAGGCCTCACCGTTTAGCCGGCAGTGTCTATGGTCTAGAAAGAAAGAAAAAAAGAAAGAGATAGATATCTCTTTCTCTCACTTTATTTTTCCAACGTTCTGATCGTTCATTTTATATATTTTAAAATTAATTAATTTGTAACAACATATTTTAAATAAAAACCTCGTGTCACATTCTTCGAAACGGCTTCATCGATAATCACGAAATTTTATGTGTATTCAGCAGCTTATACAGATCGTAAAGTGCGTTTAAATTTTTGTCCCAATATTCACGGGAACTTACGAGATTGAAGCTACTGAGCGCTCCTAGTCTACGTTATATAATTTTCATCTTATCACATGACTCATCGTGAAATATAATGTTGCCATTCACCTGAATTCATTATACGGCGCCTAAATCCGCTCATCCCAGCGGGCCTTTGTTGGAAAATGTCTGGTCAGCGGCGATAAAAACTCTTCGTACACAGATAATCGGGATTTAGTCGATACATCGGTATTACGTTATTGATGAACCATCGAGTCATCTATTTCCATTTTCATCCTATTAACATTGCAAAATTGAGAAAGTTATTAGGTATGTTTGTTCTTCTTTGATCCAGAACTTACAGTGCGAATTCCGTTGAAATTTTGCACAAGTCTACATTATTTTCTGGAATACCATAAAAATACTTTTTATCCCTAAAAATGTTTGGTTTTGGCCACCATTAAATCACAGCACAGCTAATATTCAATAAAGTTTTAGTGTTAGATCGTTTCAAAATATCAACCATTGTGATACGTGCCCCTTGAGTCCGAATTGCCATTGTAGCGGAGTTGGGCCGGCTCGATCGTGGAGGTACCTCTCGTTCGATTAATACCTCCGTAAAGTGACAGCTATGATGTCGCTTTTCGTGCGGTTTGTGAGTAGCCAATGGCCATTTAGAGGGGCGGAACGCATCTGTGTAACAATCTCGCAAAACCTAGAAAAACATACAAACTCGGCGCGTTTAATAAAGCGATATCACAGATATAATATCGCTGAAAATGAAAATCACAAAGCCCATAAAAATGCGCATATCATGTGGACCGAAAGGGACACAGTTATGGGTAAATCCCGCTTTTTATTGTACCCTTTGTGGGCTGCATAAAGAAATCATTGCGTACAGATCCGCAGCCCTATTGTGTTTAGAGAAAATTGCGATAGTGCGTTTCTCATTACTTACTCTTTGTCTTTTTAAACAATGATTTAATTACGGATGAGAAACGGTTATAATTTGCGCTGTTTATTGTTTTTTTTCTAATTTGGAATATGAAGTTTTTTAACCAGCTACCACAGAATAAAGAGACTTATTTACTTGTGTGCAACAACTATATTATGTTTTGTAGAAGGTAATGCCTGATATTAGTCGAATTGGGTTGGCACGATCGGGTAGGTACTTCTCGCTTACTCGATACCTGAGCAAAGTGACACCAGTGCTATCGTGTTTTGAGCGGTTTATATCCGGTGGCCCATCGAGAAAAACGGAGGGCAAGACATCTGTATACCCTCAATGCGCATATCTATGGACATCGGTTGTCATTTGCGCCCTATACTGTTAAAGAAAATATATGCAATGTCTGGCTTGACGTATTACTCCTAGTAACAGTCTAAAAAATAGAAAGTGTCGTTTCACCCAATTTGGGCAAACATTTTGGGCGAAACGACTACTAACCCTTTTTATCAAATATTTCGATAGCTGGTTTACTTTCAGTTAAGCCATTATTAATGAACGCCAATACGGCTTCTCTCCTAGTTCATACAACACAGGAAAATACCTAAAATATAAATCCTATAAGCTTTATCATTAATATAAATTAAAATTTGGACACATTTGTCTAAAACACCTCAATATATCAAGTGGACACACAAATTGTCACCCCGTCGCGTCCGTGGGAGTGATACAAAAATGGAATTATACGGGTTTTGTATAATTACGAACAGATGACAGGCGTCGTTAGCTACGCGGCCAAAATGAATAATGCCCTCCAATTGTTTGCATATTAATGTGTCAATTATTTTTTGTTTGCTAAACGATTACGGGGGGGACCTCGGCACCTCCCTCAGTGACAATCAGTATTTTTGTTAGAAAGAGGAAGCAATACGCTGCATGCATGCATGTAGCTGAATTGTAAATAAACAAAAACAAAATAAATTAATTATGCAAAAAATGTTTTTTTTTGACCCCAAGATGAAATTTTTTAATGACTTTTTGAATATCAAAAGTGGTAAATACTACGCAGTAATTTTTTGTACTAAAAACTTAAAATTAAATTTTAGGTTGGATTATATATTGAAATTAAGAATTACCAATTTTTGTGCACTTCTACTGCTGGAGCTTTTCAAAAAGAGACCATAACTGATTTTCACGTGTAGCTATCGTCCAAAAATCATTAATGCAAAAATCGGTTTACGCTGTTAATTTATAAGATAATTATATTATACATAGTATCCTTATTAGGTACAAACACATAGGTACAACCTCCCGGGCATGTCGTGTGCATGTAGATAATAGCATTTCTAATCCTGAAGTTGCACGTGAACTTCACGGAATATAGAGCGTAGTGAAATAGAATTACTTCACGTTCTAACTAAACCAATTGAAGTAGAAAAAGACAGGACGAGAACGTACTTCTCGCAAGTATTCTTAATTTATAAAACAGTCGCATTTTATTTAATTTATAACAGTTACAGATTTCATTTATAAAACCACATTTAGTATTTCAAGTTAAGATGACAGAATTTGTAATAGTTTACGGTGCGAACGAACTCAGAGTCATGAAAAACCCCGAACTGGGATTTTGATGACTATAGACATCTATCGACATTGGCATAATTATTACTAGTTTTTGCCCGCGGCTTTGCACGCGCTAAATTCGATGTTATTATACATATGAACATTCCTCTTGAATCACTCTATCAATTAAAAAAACCCCATCAAAATCTGTTGCGTAATTTATAGATCTAAAAGCATACGGACACACAGACGGTGGAAAGCGACTTTGTTTTATACTATGTAGTGATGAAGATGCGCTTACCTTTCTTCGGCCTTCCCTTGACTTAGCCACTGGAAACTCACATGCCATCTCAAATCGGTATCGTGTAAACAACAGGTACATCCTCGATTGGACTATCCACCCATTCGTTTACACTAAAGGCATTACATACATCTTAATAATATACAATTTATTATGCATTTAAGCTCAAACGTCTACGCATTACTCAAACGCTTTCGTGTATCTTGAATATTGTTAAAACGATCTTTGAACGGTGTTTAACGTAAATTATTCGAGGTCGATATTTGACGGAGGGGAAGTAAATTGGTGAAACGCGAAACCACTCCGTTGTATCTTCAATTTGTAAAGTTTGGATCGAGAGCGATAATAGACGGTATTGATTTTAGACAATTAGGTTTCACTGCTAGACTTGGTTAGAGACTGGAACTAAAATTACAGGATAACTAAAGAGTTAGTAGACATACGGAACGTCTTGGAAATTAGAATTACTTCCTACTTCTCCTATTTCCTTCTGATTAAATTCGTTGCGGGTCCCAAGACAGATTTAGCTTTTCCCTCGGGCTCCCTGCGATCATATCAAAGGGTCAATTTGGTTGCCGCTGTCGATCCTGGCGACACAGGAGTAGCAGCAGTGGGAACGAGTGGTAGGCCAAAGCCCGTTAAAAAAATACGTAACGTCTTTAATATATGGTGCCATTGAAAAAACTATTTTATTATAATAAAAGATATGTGTCTATGATGCAGGCTAGATACACATGGAATATGTCTCCTTTTTTCCAACAGTATAGTTGTTTTGGTGACTAGTATTTCTGTTGCAGATCATGTGATATTAAGCTTGATTCATGACTTGGATCAACATTTTTTTTTTTTTTTTTTAAAGCATAAGGGGGCAAACGAGCAGTCGGAGCCATTTTCATGACTACCAACGCCCCTAAATATCCGCATAGAGGCAACACAGATGCGTTGCCCCTCTTCCCTCTCCTCGTCCCTCCATGGGCCACCGGCTACTTATACACCGTACGAAACGCGACAGCACAGCCGTCACTTTAAGCCGGTTTCTTGTAAGCGAGATGTACTTCCCCGGTCGTGTCGGCCCAATCCGGCTACATGCATGCATGCAGTGTGGCACTACCTCTTACTACATGTCAAATTTATTTTTATTTTATTACTTAAAACAAAACGTCGGCGGTATAATATATCCGTACTTCGGGGAGCTTATCAAGATGTCGCCTTTTTTGGCATCATCATCATCATCATCACCATCAGCAGATTGCAGTCCACTTTTGGACGGCGGCCTCTTCCATAGCACGCCACTGGCCTCGATTTTCAATCTTTTTGACGTGACAACGTCTTATAATTCGATTGAGCCGGCTGTCCGCACGTCAAAATGCGGCGTTACCTCGCTATGCGGCGTTACCTCGCTCTGAGGCATTCCATGTAAATGTGGTGTCAATTGTTTATAGCAACGATAATTGCAGCGATAAAGGTAATGATTCTGTCGATATTAATTATATGTTCAGTGATATATTGTCGAATATTCGTGCTTTCATCATTAAAATAAATAGCATCGGTCCGCTAGTGGAGCGATTGTAGGTTATGCTATAATTGACAAAATTAAAACAATAAGTTAACAGAACTATTTCATGATGAGTAAAAAATCGATGGCTTTACTATTAAATCGAAATAATTATCGAGTTATATTATAGTTTATTTATATTAGTTAATTAACTATTAAATTGTAAAAAAAATTACATAATTGTATTTATGCGTATAAATAAATATAACTTGATCAATTGATCATTGTGATTTCCAATTACCTCCTTCTCTATATACATACAAATCTATTAAGCAATTGAAATTAAAATTTTCTTTTGAAAAATGCTACCATTTGATTAGTATTTTCTTGAGACGTTGTCACGATCAACTATCGTCAGTAATTCCTCGGCCAAGATAATAATAGTATAACCTATTAATCGCAATAGCCCGGTTTGCCTTCTCCCAGTAGCTGGGAAAGAAGGGGGGGTCTGCCCCCTCATCGACCACAAATACAGAGGCTTGAGCTCCCCAGTGTGCTCGCCTCTCATATCGATGAAGCTGCACTGACCTTCTGTCTTAGCATAGTTCTACCTAAAAAAAAAAAGTATCGTCAGTAAACCGACTTTACAGACAACCGATTTTTTTTTCAACCAGAATGTAATTAAAATTGCGTTGATCTGAGCATGACGATGTTGAATGTTAATGGAAAGCTTGAAAAAGTCAACGTACATTTCTCAAAGCTTTAATGTCTCCTCCCATAGACATTCAATAAGCTTTCACTTAAAAGTGTTTCTGAATATTCATGAAGCTTTACTTTTTTTCAGGTACGCAGACGCTTTGTGGTAGGACTTTCCTTACATACAAATGAGGTACAGGTGTTAGACAGGTAAGATTTCACTGTTAATTTTGAAACTACGTTAATTGAGGCGCTTCAAGAGCTCTACATTCATTTTGGACTTTTTTTGTCTGTGGAAAGTAGAGGAAGAAAAGGAAAAACATGCACGTTGAATTATTAAGTCTGTGCAAGTTTCTAGACGACGAGATGAATCTAATAACGTAAGATGACTTGTGTGATTAAAGAAAATCAAACGAACTTCTGACTACCTAATGGTATGTGAGTATAGTGAGAGAGAGAGAGAAATAGTAGGTCTATATAGAACCGATTTATGCCAACATGACCGAGAGGGTACATTTTGTTTACAAGTTACTTCCTTAAAAGTGACTATGCTGACGTGTTTCGTGCGGTCTCCGAGTAGCCGGTCAGCCATTGCGAAGGGCGGAGTCCAAGACGGTAATATGAATCAAGGGTTAAACAATGCGAAGGTCCTCGTTTGTCCAATATATATCCAAACTAGCTGCGCCCCGCGGTTTTCAACAACATTTTTTCGGGATAAAAACTACCCTAGGTGTTAATTCAAGCTACCCTCTATGTGTGCCAAATTTCATGAAAATCGATTTAGCAGTTTTTGCGTGAAGGAGAAACAAACAAACAAACAAACATATAAACTTTCGCATTTATACATACACGTATATAACGTGAGTCTATGTAACCATCATACTTTTTTTAGTATAAAGGGGAACGGGGGGGGGGGG
>LUGF01057227.1:137400-147463 GCA_001625245.1 Calycopis cecrops | reverse complement strand
CCGTCCCCCCACACACAATTTTATGCAGATCTGTTGCCATTCCCTTTTACTACCCCTGCAACTGGAAGGGCACAAAGCGCACCAAACGAGACAGTACAGTTGTCATTTAAACTAGAGATACCGCCTAGATCGTGCTGACCCCATTCAGTTTCACTGCAGTGTGGCACTACCTCTTACATATCAATGTAAGAGTTGTACCTCTTATTTCATTCGGTTGCACTATTACTTAAAAATACCTAACACATTTAACTGATAAATATGTATTATACCTTGCAATTCCCTGGAAAAAAAGTGTGAGCTTTAGACCACACAGCTGAAGTAAAACTGAATTATTGATTTTCATTACGTTTTTTTTTTTATGATATAGGAGGGCAAACGAGCAGCTGGAGCCATTTTCATGACTACCGACGCCCACAAACATCCGCATAGAGGCTATGCAGATGCGCTGCCCTCCTTTCTCCTCCCACCTCCATGGGCCACCGGCTACTTATACACCGCACGAAACGCGACAGCACAGCTGTCACTTTACGCCAGCCTCGTGTAAGCGAGAGGTACCTCCCCGGTCGTGCCGGCCCAATTCGACTGCATGCAAGCATGCAGTGTGACACTACCTCTTACCAAATCGACGTAACCGCACAGAGTGAAGAGACGTACCTACCGTAGTTACAATGACAACATGTCATATGATATTTATTCTTTACATACAAAAAGTTTCTCTTAAATAGAATTTGAATTTTGGATTTGAATAACAACTTCCATTGCTTCGCCCGATGTGTGATTTTTGTAACGCTCTCGCCAGCTTATTCCCCATGTCAAGCGTATTTTTTTATTTATTTATTTTTTTTTTTATGGTAAAGGGGGGCAAACGAGCAGTCGGAGCCATTTTCATGACTACCGACGCCCAAAGACAACCGCATAGAGACTATACAAATGCGCTGCCCTCCTTTCTCCTCCCACCGGCTACTTACACACCGCACGAAATGCGACAGCACAGCTGTCACTTTACGCCGGTCTTGTGTAAGCGAGAGGTACCTCCCCGGTCGTGCCGGCCCAATTCGGCTGCATGCAAGCATGCAGTGTGGCGCTACCTCTTACTAAAATATATAAGCGTATAGAAGTTTTACTTCAAAAATAAATGCTTTTAGTCTCATAACAGCCGACGTTAATGCTAAGCCATTAATTTATCTTTCCTATAGGTATTATCTCTCTTTTGTTACATGAAACACGATAGGTCCGGCAAAAGCCTTCCCAATTAACCTATGACATAATTAGGTTATATCGAACCCGCTCCGTAACGTGATATGACGTGATGGACTCATTAGAGTGATATGATGTGATAGGGTCATTACAGTGATGGATATACGTCATTATTGTAACGTATGATCCCGTCTTGCTTGACAATGATTGGCAATGTTAGCGACGGTATTTTTTTTCAAATCAACGATTGTTGCTCGATATACATTTAAGCAGTGTTAATTAATTCTTGTTCTCATTGTGTTTTAAATATCCTAGGTGTTGATCACCTAGTATAAAACAGTGACTGGTGTTTGTCTGTAAATATTTATGATATATATCCGTCATAAAGTTTTTTTTAAGAGCCAATGGAAGCCAAAATCTTTTAGATTTGATGTCTTTTTTGTTTGTATCACCCAAGACCTGGTCACTGAATCTTTATGCGGTTTTCATATGAAACTACAACTACATATTTATACTACTGTATATGTTAACTTACATCTGGGGAATGTGTAGCTTAAGCTGATTGTAATTAGTTATAAATATTTATATTATGTGACAACAGAACATTTTTAAACATAGCAGACACAAACTCTATTAAATAATAATTTTCTTAAGGCTACTTCTTAACGATTTTTGTAAACAACACATATAAAAAGATTCAATTACCAGGTATTGTACACCTAAAACGCACTGCGCACATTACATTTGATACACACAAAAACCATTTCCATCACAGAAAACAGAACATAAACAAATGAAAATATTAAATTAACAAATAAGTGTATAAAAGGGCAGACTTATTACTTAAAAGCATCTCTTCCAGTCTACATTTAACGTATCATCAACATCATCAGCCTATTGCAGTCCCCTGTTGAACATAGTGCGCCACTGTCCTATATGATCACATATACTATATTTTATTATATTAAACGTGAAGATATATATTTTTATCTTTATCAGATGTTATTTATGAGTCAGCCACTTGACCGACATATTCTTGCGTCAGTATTTTAATCTCGTAGCACTCGAACAGAATGTTGGAGGGTTTGTATATTTATAGGTTTTTTTTTTAATTTTTATACTTTTATAGTTATATTTAAATTTAATATACATAAGATAAATAATTATAATGACGATTTCAAGGGAATAAATTTCTTTTAAATATCTCTCCGTCGACATTAAAAAAAAAGGTGATACATGTGTTATTTATATTCATGTATTACTATAATTTTAGGTATTTCTCTTTAATATAAAAAGGTTTTAAGTAGTTGTAATTCAGTTTAATTTTATCTATCAGTCCCAGCACTTGACGAAAATATTTATCATAGTTATTTCTAGTTCCCTTCTTACCAGTAATATGGTTGAATGGGCCAAATTGAAAACTTATGTTGCATTAAAAGAGCAGAAATCACGTGCGGTCCGGCGGAATTACTCCCGCGGGAGACTTGGGATTAACGCTGGACGTCTGTCCTCGGGATTAAATCACGTTATAGTCTTTGTTTAGCGAACGCCTGCCTGTGGCCGCAGACAGTTCTAGAATAATTCATAAAAACGTGGACAAAAGTGTCGCATTGTGAGCGCTTCGTGAGAGATTTTCGGCCTATAACGGGTAGATTTTTTGTTCTGTGTTGGGGGCAGATCGGTTGAATAGGATTGCATGTATTGGTAAAAGACTATATATAGCTTTATGCGTCCATGGTTTATGGTATCATTCTCGGCCTTTGTACTAAATTTGCTGGGGAATCCACAGACGGCATAAAGTGGCATTATTATGTGAGTAACACTGGCAGTGTGAACTAGAATAAACTATCGATATACAATCAAACTATACATCCTGTGACAACACATATCCAAAGTAATTATTAATAGGAGTAACCTTACTGAAAAAGTTAGCGTGATACATATATACGTAGGCTAAGACATACAAATATTTTACCTAAATTATATAGCAAGATTAACATATTCTAGATATAAAAAAGTGTGATACTACATAAATCTCAGAATTTGATATACTAAGTGAAATGAAATGAAAATGTTTTTATTCAAAAAAGAATTATAAAAATTATTTTTTGAAGGACAAAAATTAAGTCTACCGCTTTGGATACTGATATTGCCTATGTAAATTAAATATGACAAAATAAAATCAACCATGTGGTCTTACAGATGATGCTGATTAATGTCTATGCCATAACTTTTCTTTAGAGGTATACAAAAGGCGGCCTGAAAGAGATTGCTTCAAAGAAAAGTCCATCCTTTGTACACTTAATTGCCAAATATTTTCTTTTTAATAGTGTTCTGTATTATTGTGGCGTTAATGTTATTATGTTGTAAATCAACAACATGTTAACCAGCGTAAAGTGAGAGCTGTGTGTGTGTAGTGTTTCGTACGGTATGTGAGTAGCCACGGTCGTGGGAGAAAGAAGGAGAACAACGTATAAACTCTATGCGGATGTCTATGGCGTTGGTAGTCATGAAAACGACACCGACTGCTCTTTTCCCCCGATAATACTATAAAAAATTTGTACTCAACTACGTACTTAAGTCTACAAAAAGAGGATTGTATTTATATTGACGCTGAAATAAAAAAATCCAATGAAAAACCAACAAAAACACCGATGTCATAAAGTATTAAAACAAAAGGTAGTTTTTGTCGTTATATTGCTAAAGTTTACGTGTGGAAACAACACGTAATTTTTTCGGGTCTCGCCTGCGATGTGTAGACGAGATATTTATGGGGGATGCGGACACAGCCCGAGCACAAACTCACTCACACTGTCGTTTGAGTGTGTTCAATTACATATTACCTTTTATTGTAACTATGTTCGTGTTACAATACAAGGTTTTTATGACGAGAATTACGTTTTCAGCATAAGTGTATTCGATATGTCGGAATTGTAAAATTACTAAGCTTCCTTTAGTCGTTTTGTGGTAATGAGTATGATGTATTTTTATAGTATAGGAGCCATTTTTATGACTTGCGACGCCTATAGACATCCGCATAAAGGTACAGCGTGCGTCGTCCTCCTCCCACTTCATAGCCCAACGGATACTAAAGGTCACCGCACACATTTCAACCTGTAAAGAGAATGTAACCATACCACCTCGAGCCGTTCAGTATTCTTTGTATAAAACTTCATACACTCCATGTGCGTTGCAGTTACACTAATGGGAAACGTAACGTAATCGCCTCGCCTCGGAACAGACCAGTGCCGCTACGGTTACGTTATCTTCATACGTAACATAAGCGTATCGGCACCACCTGGGTAACGGCTAGGCGTAAGGCGATACGGTTACGTTCCCTTTCCGAGCTGATAATGTGCGGTGACCATAAAACACCCCCCCCAGACGCGACAGCACAGTCACTTTCCGCGTTCCGCGTTTCCGCGTTATTTCCGCGGTTCAGTGTTGCCTGTATTACAATTAGTAATGTACAATCATATAAATTGAAGTAATCTTTGAAGATCTATGTATTTATAACATTTATAACACCTACAACATTTATAAACGCTTCGCCACGTATCGGCCAGCAACAATCTGGAGCATATAGATCAATAAGCTGTACGCGTAATGTTGGGGGACTTAATGATGTTGTACCACATGTTATCAGCGCCGCAGCGCGCAGGTGCCGGCACTTGTTACATTATATGTGTAATACGTTTATAACCTGTTTATATACCACGCATAATGAGCAGGTTAAATAATGTATAATGTTCTGCAGGTGCATGGTGAGGAGGCTGATTTAGTAATTTAAGGTAGGACTACGTTGCTTTACTAGTACTACTACTGGCAATGTCTACTGGTGAAAAGTAAAGGCTATACAGTGGCGTTTTAAAACTACTGCTGCGTTCAGGCCTGTCAGATATATAAGCTATTTTCTTAAAGATCCCTAGGTCGTATTAGTCTTGAAATAAAGAGAGGAGCAGCTGCTTCTATATGGAAGTAGTGCGCGGGATTAAACCCCTACAAATATTGAAAATGTGAATGTAAGTTTGTTACGCTTTCATGCCAAAACTACTCAACCGATTATCCTGAAACTTTCTTCACATATTTTCACAGACAAGGAAAAAGAAAAGACAGGATATTTTTTATTACTAAAAAAATATCGAAATCGAGCTAAGCCGAGGATAAAAGCTAGTATCTACGAAATAGCGATAAACAATGAAGATAATGATAGAAAAAAAAAAATAAAAAAAGAAATGAATTACTGCGGGTGTTTTGATAACTTTTCCTCGCGCTTGTGTGTACGCAGCAGTCACGTAGCTGCTGCGAGCCACGTAGCTGCTACGAGTTCGCGGAGCGTGACGCGTAGCCGATAACGTATGCGTCGGCGTCGCGTTAACGCTTTTAGAACGTTTTAGGGTGCCTCGGATGAAGACGTTGATGTTTGTATATTGAGTTTATTGGTTATACGACCAGGCTGGCGCAGTGGTACAGGGCTCGGATAAGCGGAGCATGTTGCGCCAGCGGTCGCGGGTTCGAATCCCGCCTAGGCCATGGATGTTTATCTATGTATTATATCATGTATTTCTATAATAAAAATCTTAAATATATAACATTTCTTAAATTTATAAATCACATTAAATATATTTCCGTTGTCTAGTACCTGTAACACAAGTCCTTACGGTACTTAGCACGGTGTTAGGCTAACGTGGTGTGTTAAGTTCACAGATATTTATTTATTATTATTAATATTATTATAATAAATGTTTTTGCGCAACGTTGCTGGATTAGGAGATGTTTGTGGGTGATTTTTTTATCAGAAACAGTAAGAGTGTCTTTGTATTGTGGCATCCAAATCCGGCCGGTGCGACCGGAGAGATACTTCCCTACGCTTCCTGCGATTTGTATCTTGACTGCACACACGTGGCTCTATAGTCGCTCTGTCAGTCAGTCAGTCATGAGTAGCCTGGCTGACTGACTGACTGACAGAGTTATTCTATAGTCACTCTGTGAATCAGTTAGTCAGTAAGGCTACTCATTAAGGCGAATATGCTTTAATGGACGTCAGGATTAACAAAATGCTTCGATTACTCGTTTGTATCTATTTAATAGTATTTGTTGTACTTAGACTACAAGAACAAAACTGAAATTATTAACATAAAATACAAAACTCGTTTGTATAACATTGCCAAATATTTGTAACCGAAGCAGGTTACAACGATCTTGGCACACCTTTTCCGCGACATAAACATTCAAACATTTTGTTTCTATAAATGTAGAAAGTATTTTTTCTTGTTGGCCAGCTCGTGCTCATTTCGTTGAACGTTATTTGTTTTGGAATGCAGTTATGCTGTGTAATTTATTGATGACCGGCTGTTGCAGTGGTACAGAGCTCGGATAAGCGGAGCATGTGGCGCCAGGGGTAACGAGTTCGCATCCAGCCTAGGTCATGGATTTTTATCTATGTATTATATGTATTTCTATAATAAAAATCTTAATAATATTTCCGTTGTCTAGTACCCGTAACACAAGTCCATACGGTACTTACTTAGTAGACAGTTTAAACTCATTTATTTTTCTGAAAAGTGTAGTTTTATGTTACTAAAAGAGATTTGATGATCAGATCTCTGAAGATTACCTCCTACAAAAAAAGGTAAATTAAAAATTTTGCGATATTGTTATAGATAATCTTGCAGAAGTAGCTGGTGGGCTATGGAAAGAGGAGGAGGAAAGGGGGCAACATAAGTGTAATGCCTCTTTGCGGATGTCTTTGGGGGTTATGAAAATGGCTACGATAGCGTTTTGCTACAAAAAAGATCTCTTTATTATTATAGAGTTACAGCAAAAGTCTGCTTATTAGAAGACTACCTCAATGCGGCCGGCATATAGGCATTCTTGCGATAACTTTAAAATTATAATCCGTTGAACTTTTATTATAACTTTTTAAACTAACCAAACTAGCTTTCAGCCAACTTTCACACTGCGGAATGTCGAAGTTATATCAAAGTCTAGCATGAAACCGCTTTATACGAAACGTATGCAAGTTCCCCTTAGTAATACAACTTTGAAATCCACCTCAAATTTATCCTGTAATTTCTATAAAAATGTAAGAGTAAAAATATCTGCCATGTAAAACTGTGTACCGTTAGACTTAATATTTACATACATTTATTCCTGAATTCAGATGCCAAAATGTGCTGTGCGGTATTTTACCATTAACATTTATTTTTATCTAATTGTTCTGATGTATCACGTACATATCAAACAAATTAATACTTAACATTACGCATCCACAGATTATATACATAGGTATTTATCTTCCACTAGAAGTAGGTATTCGTTTGCTTTTTTATACTTTAATTGATATAACGAGCAGTTGAAGAGTTTGTTGTTTGTTTTACCGGGAATTTACAAACTAAACGAAACCCGACAGCAAAGCTATTACTTGACTGTATCCTGTTAGCGCGAGGTACATAACGTAACGTCCCATTTTGACTATTTGCAGCATGTCGCAACCTCTTGTCACAGATAATACTATTTGATGCAACACTACACCTCCTATTTATTATATTCGTTTACCTCCAGTTTGACATATAAAATTAAAGCGAAAATATATTAAAGAAACATAAAACAAGCAGAAAAACCTTCAATACTTGAAACCTTCACGCTATGGATTCGAGCTCGGCATCGCTCGCTGATTGAGAGCCCGCGAGAGTTCGTTCACCCCGCTTGTAAATCGCGCAAATATAAACTGTACTACAATCTGCATTTGTAGTTTGTATGGCAATGTGGAACCTGTGTTAAAGGCTTTTTATATAAATACTTTAAGAGAAGTCATAGGAGACGAAACGGGTTGTGAATTGGGGAAACGTTTTCCGCGGTGCTACATGGTTTATACAGGTTCTAGATGGTTTCTATGAGCAGATTGAATTAAGAAAAGTAACGTCATTACCTTTGCCAACACTGCCTTCCCAAACGTGGTGTTTAATCTAGAAACATCATAGCTGAACTTTGATTAATTAACCAACGGGAGAGGTCACCTACTGGCGCTTCTTTGTGCCAAAGGTAAAAAAAAACAAGTCTTTCGGAGACGCAATAAGAGATTTAGAAGCTAGTTTGAATATTTTTTGCGTGCATGGATAATAATGTAGCTGTTTAGTGTTTAGCGAGTGGCTACCGCATCACACACCGAATTTCTACACTTATCCTACTAATACAGGGTAAGTATTTATTCAGTGTACAAATTTTTTCTGCGTGTTATGTATCGATAACTAAGTACATTTCCGCAAAAAAAAAGTAATATATTTTTTTTATTATATTATCAAGAATATCCCACATTTGCAAAATGTATTGTCAAAGGCACCGCCCGCGCAGCTCGCCGCTCGCCGACCGAGCGGGGACACGACACCATGTAGGTATTTTAGTGAGAGATAGTAGGGTGCCCATACACTTCGTTATTTTTTGGAAACATTAAACTGGCCCTAGGATATAGAGTTTTTATTGGAGATCGAAAATAAAAGTGTAGTTAATGTTGCTTTATGTATGAAGACAACATATCGTAATTTGTGCACTGAATAAATACTTACCCTGTATAATAAATGTGAAAGTTTGTATATTTTTATGTATGTTTGTATATTTGTTTGTTTGTCACTCCTTCACACAAAAACTGCTGAACCGATTTTCATGAAATTTGGCACACACATAGAGAGTAACTTGTTTTAACACATATAATAGTTTTTATCCCTAAAAATGTTGCTATGGGATGCCTTGGGATGATTTTCCATTTTCCACGGGATCGAAATTTACGCGGTTGAAACCGCGGGGCGCAACTAGTGTTTTATAGGTATGTTCGCGGCGTGTTAATTCAGTTAAATACTCAAAGAAGCTACATCGTGACCGTATCGGGCGGCCACGCCGAAGAGGTACCTCTCGCGCCAGCGATATGGGGGTGTGTGTTTTCAGTGGTCGCTGCGGTGCAGGCAGTAAGAGGATGGATGTTTATGAGAGTCATCAAAAGGCTGTTGTTCCCTTATGCTCTAAAAATATCCTTCATTTACCATCCCGCTATTGAGCAAAGCTACTGAGCGTTCGCTTCGTTTGTCGCATAGAGTACCATATAAATTTATCGTATCTTTTTTCCGGTTCACATTTTTCACAGGAACCAATGTTTCTGGTGCACAAGGACTCCAGATATTTTCTGTTGTACTAGATAGATATGCCTTGACCTGGGTCACGGCGGTTGTCCCAAATTCCACCCACTCACGATCCAGTACAAACAAACAAACTTATCAACATTTACATCTATAACATTAGTGTGTAGTGTTCTTTCTAAAATACACTTTATTTCTCTGACAAAAGCTTTTGTATACGTAATAATGAATATCTTCATCTATAACATCCATACTAATATTATAAATGCGAAAGTGTGTTTCTTTGTTTGTTTTTCTGTACTTCTTTCACATCGAATCGGAATAACGTATCGATGTGATATTAAGTATAGAGATAGTTGAACTACTGAAGAGTACCATAGGCTCGAAATATGTACAAATATTTTTTTCTACCACGCAAGCGAAAACGCGGGTAACAACTAGTTACTAATGTAACTTTATTTTGTAAAGAGAGAGAGAGAGAGAGAGAAGAAAAGAGAGTTACTTGATAAAATAAACACTTATGTAAAAGTAGAGATATAAAATTTATATTCTCGCGACAGCTCATTTATACATGTGAAGAGCCTTCCCTTCACATGTGACCTATGACGGTTTCTATGCTGCATTCAGGCGAATCTAGCTAGCAAGACCGAGCAAATACTTTCACTATGCTTGTACTTTTGGTGTATTTTTTTTTTTATAATATAGGAGGGCAAACGAGCAGCCGGAGCCATTTTCAT